>JZLH01S0036605.1:2682-16310 GCA_001188425.1 Eucidaris tribuloides
TCAAGGAGGCTGTTTTTTTTATGAATGGTTACGTAAGACGGCTAAAAGGCCTTAGTAACCGGAAGGCTGTAATATGCATCTCTCCTGACAACACGGGAAAGTCCCCCCCCCCCCTCCATACCTTCCAATAGAAATAGGTCGATGTAATTGTTAGATTAAACGAGATTTAAATGAAATTTAATATTGAAGTTTAATCGTAATTCTACGAAGTACTAAGCCTAATATGAGGAATCATGTCTGGGTTGTACACCTGTCACCGATCAGAGATGTCACACCTTCAAAGTCCAATGGACTTCATTCATATTAGTCCGGCAGCCAAATCCAGATTTTGGGCTGGACCTTGTTTTAGGGTCTATAGTTTTTTTCTTTGCAGATTATGATTCCTGAGACCATCAACTTGAACAATCTGAAAACTGACACTCTTGTCAGCCTTGGGCAATTTGAGATATACAGAAAAAACCAAATGGCCGCCAAAATGCCTTATTTTCAACAGAAAAATTAAAATTCAAGTGTTTGTTTTAGTAATGGGCTTATTAGTTGTATTATTTTCAAGAAGTTTCTTACCTGTGACAAGTCTAATAGTGTTATTTCATCATAGACAACATGTTAATTTGCATATTTGAAAGAAAACACAATGTTAGTCTTATTTCCAGACCCTACGACTTTTCCTTCCGCTATAAGTAGACATACTACGGACGGGTGAGTATCCGAGGCCTGTGATGTCAGACCCATGTAGCCTCAACACACATTCTTAGTTATGTTTATGATTCATATGACCATTAATTTATACGGTATCAGACACTCTGTTATCCTTGAGCAATTAGAGGTATGAAGGAGAAACAAAATGGCCGCCAAAAGGCCTGATTTTTGTCCAGAAAATCAATTTTAAGTCAAATTTATGTTTTAGTAACTACTAACTACCAGTTGTGCATATTGTAAAACTCCAATACCTTTAACAAGACTGATAGTGTTGTGTTATTACAAATGGCATGTTAATTTGCATTAAAAAAAACACACTCTGATAGTCTCATTTCCAGACCCTGCGGCTGTTACTTCTTCTCAATAGACGCACTGCGACCGGATGAGCACCCGAGGTCTGTGATGTCAGGCTCAGGTAGCCTCAACAAACAATCTTAGTCATGTTTATGATTTCCATGACTATCAGTTCAAACGAGCTTAATATTAAAACTCTGTTAACCTAGAGCAATTTGAGGTATGCAAAAAAATATGTCATGATTATACAAATCAATGAATAGAGTTAATTTTCTTCGGAAAAAAAATCACTAAAGGTGTATATACAGTACTTAGATCTGATAGAGTTGTATAATCTAAAATGAGGTTGAAATTTTCAAGATGGTACTTTGTCCGAATTGGCAAATGTGAAATGCGTAGCAGAAACAAACTAGCCACCAAAATAATTTGTTTTTATTGGACAGAGGTCCATTTTATACACACACAAAATGTCTTTGGGATTATATAAAATGGCCATCTCAGAAACTGAGAAAAGTCTGGTAAGGTTGCATAGTCAGTTGGTCACAGATGACATATTTATTTGCATTCATCCAAGATAATGGCCAAATTCAAATTCTGTAATACACATTTGCGAGTTAAACTATAAGGATATAGTATCAGAATTTAGCTTTCTTTAAGATGTCGTGATTACTTTCGCACCAGTAAGTGTAGAATGATGTAACGCTCTAAATGTTGTTAGGTGTATTTTCAAGAAATTCGTAATTTTAATAATCCTAAGTCAATTTCAGTAACAGGTTCATCATCCCATAGAAGGTATGTATGGGTGTACAGTATTGTTTGCTGCCCAAATTGGTAATTTAAACATTACACGGAAATCGTTCCATTTTGTATTTTAAAATCCTGAGATAAGAATTATTATTTCTATATCAATTATTTTAATTTCATTAAACTAATGATTACTATAAAATAATTTTCAGCAATTTTTTAAAGTTCCTGATAGGAGAAAGGTTATCTTTTTCGAATCATGATTCTCAAGATAATATTTGAAATTCCAGCTGCACATCCCCATCAGAGAAAAAAAATCAATATATTATCTATAATGATCACTAGTTTATGACCACAGAATGTGGTCTGGAAATGATGAGCTGAATCTTGTAAGGTCATTGCATTATAATACTACATATCGGTTTGTTTTAGCATTCCAGTTTGTTGGAACATACCTTTTATCACTGCCAAAAACCTTCAACAGATTAATATGCAGTAACAATTGTGCACGATTGCCTTACAGTCTTTCACTTTTACAAATGCAACTTGTTAACAATCAAGCCTACTGTCAGGTGTAAGTTTTCAATTTCTATACTATACAAGGCATGCTGAGGCCGCCCTTATTTCCTATGGAATCCACCGTCACTCTATGTATTTACAATGTAAAATGTAGCCTATCATCGGCATCCATTTGTCGTGATATCTACATCTTGAAAGACTAGAGTTGGTATACTGAGGCAGTGCCTATTTCGGCTATGGAGAATGCATTCCCCACTTGAAAATGTTGTCTGTGAGTGGAGCTTCCTTGCTCCACCTGTGTGCAGACGCTGCTCTTTGCTGTGGAGTTCTAATTTTGCTTCTTCTCTGCATAGCCCGTTATGAAGTCTAGTTTCCAGTGATTGAGGTCCTTTCATTGCGATCTCATTCAGCTGCTGATGATCATGTTTACAGCTTTCTTATCTCTCTAGCACTCATCCTTGAAGCGGTGTTGAAGGCCTCCAATACTGCTCTCTTCTCCAAAGTGAGCTTTTGGTTCTGCAGATTATTGGGCATCATGACATCCTGTATCCTCTGAACAGGGATCAGCCAGTGGAGGTGAAGTTGCAGCTGGAATATTCTGGGCACATCTTGACAGCACAACTGAGGCCATTGCTGTTTGTCACACAATCCGTCCATTGGATGCCTAGGATCTGTCTAACGCTACTTCCTACAGAACTGGAAGTGCTGAGTCTGTTTCTGGCCAAATTGATAGGAAACCGAGGAAACTTCAGCTTTTTTGGTGTACACTGTCTGTTTTTGTTGTATAGACTCTCTTTTTTGTGAGCGCGGTAAACGTTTCTTCTGCATGGCTAATCCGTCCCCTAATGAGAATGCCTTTGTAGGAAGCGTTTGATTGTCCATACAGGACAACTATGAATGCTGGTGCCTGTAACATAAAAACTGTAAATTAATTAAAATTAAAATTAAAAATTACTATTGAATCCAAAGGGATTTGATCATATCATTGGTGGTATGACAACCCCCGGTTTCATTGATGACGCACTGGGAATTGCATGGCATTCCAGTGTAAGGAAAATCTCCAACAAGCCACAAGTGAGCATCTTCCCAACCTTATGCTTGCAGATAAGCTATATCCGTATACAAGGCAACAACATTAGGACATCCTGGCCGTCTATGCCTTGTTGCTGGGTCAAGACTTTCAAATCAATCGACTTCATCCAGTCCACTCAAAGTGTAAAGTAATACATCATTTGCCCTACTGGTAGAACATTGTCCTACAAGCAAGAGATCTCAGTAAGTTCAAACTCCATCGCATCCCGATTAGAGGCAATTGGCTGATTACAAGTTGAGCTCTAGAAAAGAAAAATATTGGACATTAAAGACAGCGGATTTTTTTGTTTATTCTGATTTGTAAACCCCCTGGCTATGCCTGCTTCTGTAATTATGGAGCTCATCTGAACGTACTTGGTGCTTGCAGAATTTCACCATGATTGTCCAAGTTCTAAATCAACGATGGATGACACAGGGAGCTCAGGCCTGTCTCTGCAATATGTTCCATAAACTGATTTTCAAATGGGTAGATTTTGTCTTTGACATCCAGCTGCGTCATGAACGGGATGGTTTCCACAGGGCATATCAAGGGCAGGGTCAAGTGACCCTTCTCACATAGAACATTGATTAGACCTTATAAAAATGTTGCAGCCGTACTTACAGACCTAACTGCCGCATTCAATATTGTGTGGTACAATAACTTCCCATCAAAGCTCTGACAGTTGCTACGAGATGGACACATGGTTACATCACCCATCAACACAGACTAGCAGAATTTGTAATTTGCTTACATAACAAGCTACATGTCTATTATCCTTGCTTGAACCAAACAAAAGAGGGAAAATGTTTCTTTCATATGCAAATATTGATTACAAATTTTTGCATTTGGCCACCATTTATAAAAATTAGTATGTCATCTTTTATCTTGAGTCATTATGGCACCTTTTCAGATGATAGACTTGGAATATCACCACAGAGATACAGACCCCCATGCAATCAAAATCCTTACCAAGTATGTTTTCTGTGTCTAAATATCAGTAGGTTTGGAAGCCATTTTGTGTTTGTACGTGCCCAGTGCTGACAGTTTGCTAGTCTGGCTTCCAGAAGTTTGAATTAACCAATCCTATACTAAGAAAGTTACAATTACCAGTCAACCTGAACTTAGATGAAGGAACAGTCGCAGGGTCTGGAACTGAGACTAACAGAGTGTTTTGTTTAAAAGATGCAAATGAACATGTCATTTGTAATGACACAACACTATCAGTCTTGACTAAGGTGTTGGAATTTTAAAAAAATACACAATTGGTATAGTTTCTGAAAACAAAAATAATGACTTTTGATATTATGAACAAAATCAGCCATTTTGCCGGCCATTTTGTTTTTCCTGCATACCTCTAATTGCTCAAGGGTCAAGTGTCAATTATAAGACCGTTTAAATTAAATGTCATATGAATCATAAACATAACTAAGAATGTGTGTTGACGCGACATGGGCCGGACATCACAGGCCTCGGATACTCACCCGTCCGAAGTACGTCTGCTTATAGCTGAAGGAAAAGTCGTAGGGTCTGGAAATAAGACTAACAATGTGTTTTCATGGAAATATGCAAATGAACATGTTGTCTGTGATGATACAACACTCTTAGACTTGTCTCAGGTAAGAAACTTTTAAAAATTAATACAATTAATAGTACATTACTGAAATAAACACTTGCCTTTTAATTTTTCTATTGAAAATAAGGCATTTTGGCGGCCATTTTGTTTTTTCCGTATATCTCAAATTGCCCAAGGCTGACAGAGTGTCAGTTTTCAGATTGTTCAAATTGATGGTCTTGGGAATCATAATCTGCAAAGAAAAAAACTATAGACCCTAAAACAAGGTTCACCCCCTTGGCTGCCGGACTATATGCAAATGAGCTTCTGCCCGGGCAGTCCATATATGCCCCGCTCGTACCCACATGCACCAGTATTCAAAGCCAGACTCATTTAATCACGCAACGCATGGGAGGGTCCAACATATAAATTTGAAATGAAACCATCATCATCCAGCCAAACACAAAACAGCTGCATGGGTGGGACATGATTCCTCATATTAGGCTTAGTACTTCGTAGAATTACGATTAAACTTCAATATTAAATTTCATTTAAATCTCGTTTAATCTAACAATTCTACTTCGTACAGCCTAATTAATTCGGAATCATGTCTGGGATTTCAAAGCCAGGTTGGTTGAATGAGACTGAAAAAATCAGTAAGTACATACAGATTGTAATACATTTATTCGCAGACAGCTTACTTATGCTATACACATGTCAAAATATGGCATATATTGCAAAGACATGTACATTTGCTACCATTACACAACTCATTCGACACGATGCCAAGACATTTCTTAGTGTCTGATAACTCTTGCAAAAGTTTTCACCGAGTTCCATCCTGTAGTAGCGATGATGGTCTCAATGTTCATATCGCCCCTGAAAGCTGTACTTGTCAAGGCGGTGAGTATACTGAGTAGTTTGCCCCTTCTACAGAAGCATATTATGGTAAATGTAGAAAGTGACTGCAGACCATACTACAGCACAGCCTGAGAGGTATTGGCGATAGCATGTCTCGTTTACTCGAAATAAGAGCGACGGCCAATTGGCCATAACGAGTTTGTGAATGAAATACATGTATTCCATCGAAATCATGTCATCGAGGGTGAGCGTCCAAACACAACTTACAGATGACTCCAGCGTCCGAAGTATACTAGGATAATCATCGAAACTGTTGTCGACCTATCTATGGTCCCATTTGTTCATATATATATGTGCCCGTTTGCTTATTTATTTTGTACATACTCGCGTATTTATATATTTTATCTTTATATATGAAGTGTGAACGTACCAAATTCCCAAATTTGACATCAATTATACTCATACTTGTAATGATGTTGAGATGATTGTGCGTTGTACACGCCTCTTATGAAGCAAGCCATGCATGAGAAACGGCATGATGACCTTCACACGGGGTGAGAAGGAAGGCAACGAACTGCGAAAATATATGCTACGCCTTAATGAAATCTCTCAATGACCAAATCAAGAACAGGGCTCATAATTTATATTCGGGCAAAATTCAGACTTTATTTATATTTTTTATTTTTTATTATTATGTTGTTGTTTTTTTAAGAACAGAAAATTATCCATTTTCTGAAAGCTGAATTGTATAGCTCCTTTGTGTAGAGGATCGTCAATACTGGCAGATGATAGGTGCTTGATGTAAAATCTCCTTTCTCGCAAACGTTGCCGTATAAATGACATGCCACAAGAACCATGTGGTGAGCAAGAGGATGTTTGCTATCCCAAAGAAGACGAGAAAGGATAAGATTGATAGGCGGTAAAACTATTGTACTATGCACTAAGCAAGTCGGGACACCATTCTGTGTTTTCCGTAAAAGAAAATAACCATTTTTTATTTATTTATTTTTTATTTTTTTTATTTATTTATTCACATTGCAACTCAAGGAGTTGGATTACAACTGGCATGTGCCATATGCGTATAGCCGTGAAAGCGACCACAATCGAGAGAGAAGGCATCCCGTGCCATGTATGGCGTCCGGGTGTGGATGCCACGAAACAAAGGGCATTATGCTCCTGTTCAATATCGCCATACAAATTCGTTTGTAACTGGTAGATAATTGACTGAATGTGCCAAAAACAAGTGTTGCAAACATCCATTATGAATCTGTTTTGGGTGCACACGAGTAATTATCCGCTATTGAATTCTCTCAACCTGGGATATGTTGAGCAGATAACTGAACATTCCGTTTACGGCGCCAAAGCCAAATATCCCATATAAAAAAAAATGGAAGCCTCGAGGCAAATTCCAAACTTAATAATGCATTACACAACGGAAGGAATATACCAATTGCCTAATCATATTCAAATGTATGTATTTCTTCCTTGGGTGCCTGGTAACCAGCTATTCCATGAACCTGCTTCTGATACATCCATTTAAATATTTTAATCCAACTTGTATGTGTTAATTGTTGCTTTATCGAGGAAGCTTCGACAAAGCTGCCAGGTTGTTAGGGGCAACCTTTGTTGGTAAAGTTAGTTAACTGGTCAATTGTCAGATGTGATGCCAATGCGTGCAGCAAACACAATGTAGAAAAAGAGCTTGAATAACATTGATATGGTAATTGATCTCCTGACGGGTCCATTGCACCCGTGTCCTGGGCTGACTTGTAAGGCACGTGTGTTATTTGCCCTCCATTATGGGCAATTTTTTACATAGCTGCTAGACACAAATTTGCACATAATTTCCGTCGTCATGATGCGTGGGTGAATTTTCCTAAATTTCGAGTAATCTCGGAAGCTAACATTATGTCGATAGCATTAGAAACGATGTATATATTTTAGCTTCAGGTTTGTTCTACAGAGAATAATACGTATGAATATCTATGGTAACTAACATGATTGGGAGCAGTCCTCAACTTGGGGTGAAACTATTCTAGCATCAAGTAAACTGTGCAAGGATTCTGCTGTGAAAATTTCGTAGTCAAAACTTGATTCGTTCTATCGTAACTTCCAACTGTATTCCTTGCGACAGACATATCTGTTGTGGTTCTATGGAATGTATTTTCATCGGGGCTCGACAGAAACGAAATGCTGGTATGTTCATGCTTGATTTGGCTTACATACATAAACAAATTCAAGATAAATCCTTCCAGCCAGGAGATACACTCACGGTATCCATTGGTATAATCTTTCAACCAGTTTGGTCCATGAAGCATTTTGTGTTTCTCCCAATCATGTCACCGCCCTTTAAGGTCAACAAAAACGTCGTTGTCCTCACCGAGTCTACAAAGAAGCAACGGAAAGCTATACGCAAAGCTTGCATACAGATTTTTTGTTTCATATTGACATGAGTAAAGCCCAGTTATTTCAGAAGTTGAATTCGTTCTTCAAAATTAGACACACAACCCGGAAACGCGGGTAATCAGACAGAGCATCACCGGTATAATAGCAAAGGAATGTACGATGCTCTGTAGCAACGGGGAAGCTAAAGTAGGCGTCTTTCACGTCAATAGATCCAAAGCCATTAAGATTCAACTAAATTCAGAGTGGAATCAACGCCGCCATTTTGGAATGATAGTAAGTGACGAAACTGTTCAAACTTCTCAGATTAATAACTGGTCTAATAGTAAAGGAACCATATCCAGCTCTTTGCCGTAAATGGTAGGCCTATAGAGATAAATTACCCCTTATCGTGGAGTTAAGGCCCGGGGTTAAGGCTCGGAATCCATTCCCATGTAGAATTAAGTTTGACAACACAACCAATAAAAGACCATTTGGTATCACGTAGAACTCGTGTTTGAATGGACAGATTCAAACTCGATAAGACAATGTTAAATAGCGTCGAGGACCCATGCGTCAGACATAATAACTTTCCAGTTACGGGCAAAACAGGACCAATATTTTCCTAAAGACGAGTAATGTTGGCCAAGAAGCCACGAGTTTATTAACTGCATTTTCGCCTTATTTTCTCGCCTTACTGACGCTTCCCTTGGTGTCCCGGTATCAAGAAATATGGGACACCATCTGGGTACCATGTGGGCAAAACTCGCCTACCATGTGGTACGCATATGCTACCCATATGGTGCCCAGATGGGCCAACAAACAGGGGGCCCAGATGCCCCTATGGTACCCATATTCCATTTGCACCGTGGGCCCCATCTGGGCCCCATCTGGGTATGTGGGTTTCGTGTGGGATTCATGTGGGCTGTGGACAAAGGGCCATATAGAGCCCAGATGAACATCTGGTTCCAGATGGTTCATCTGGATCATCTGGTCCCAGATGGTTCATCTTGGGAATCATCTGGGTCCCAGTATGGTTTCATCTTGGAATCATCTGGGTCCCAGATGAAAAAATAAATATTATATTAAGCCTGCTTTACAAGCATTATGCAAGGTATCCTATAATTATTATAGATCCTATTCTAATCCTACTCCTAACACTACACCTAACCTTTTTCTAACTTCCAAATTCTCATAACCCTACCCTAACTATACTGCATTTTTGCACAGTATATATATCACAGATTTTAAGGGTAACAAATTTCATAGTTTACATTACTATTAGTATTTCTTTTTGTTTGCAATAGAGGATGCCATAATAACCCCATATGAAATAACAAATAGAATCACTGACACGGGGGTCTTTGTCTGTTTGTGCATTGTTAAGAATTATCATGAAACATCTATTTTTTTTTAATGTATGGAAATATTGCTGAGACTGTTACACTTACCGATCATGCAAATTTAGGCTATGAATATACATTAAGGCATTTTGAAAGGACACGTAAAAAATTACGTCGTATTCACGACGAGTGCATTATCTATCACACTTCTTACGCCAGTATGGACATACAGTGGGGGTGACTACGGGGGGGGGGGGGGGGCGCAAGGGTAGCCTACTTACTCCCAATGGAAGACCTCCTAATTTATTAATTGATTAATTGATTATAATATAATAATTACTTAATAAATTAATAATTTACTAAATTTCATTTCTTGTTATGAAAAACAATAGTCCCAAACCCTACAAATTCGCTACTTAGGCTATATACTGCACTCCAATTCAAATCCATCCCCATAGGGCATTATGGTAATTTTTGCTAGTTGCATAGCCCATATGGGTTCCATGTGGGACCCATATGTGTAGTTCTGTGCAGCCTTGCCCAGAAACAACACATATGGAACCCATGCGGGGCCATGTGTGTTGTTTCTGGATGTATTACATTTCGAATTGCCCATATGGGCCCCACGTGGGTCCCATGTGGGCGATATGGGCCCGACCAGCCCAGATAAAACCCAGATGGGTCCCATAATTTTTTGCTACCCGGGGTTTGGCTTGGGTACCCCTCATTGAGGGAACGTGGCGTACGTCGCGAATGCTCAGACGAACTTTATGTGTATTATGGTATCGTACATTTTTACAATTTTGTGGGGCGTTTTCTTCAAGCAGTAGCTGTTTAGCAGCCTCTTCCGGACTTGTATGGTGCACAGCCTGCACTATAAGCTGTGGGCGAACGTTCTCGTCGTTTAATGCTACTAGCTCAGTGTAGCTGCTCCCCAAAAAGCGATGCTGTCCAGAAATGCAGCCTCTAAGCTTGAGACACGTCAGTCACACGTATACTTGTACGAGATATCAACTGATCCACCGCCTGCACGGGCGTGGATGCAGTATAATAAATAAGACAGTTGTCGGTTTTTCTCAAGCTCTGTAGTAGAAAGCTTTGATTCGGGCTTCAGAACCTGCAAGATTTGCGGGTTGACGTATAGCATTGAGAAAAGGGGCTCACAATCAGCCTTCCAGCTTACCTTTATTTTAACGTCGGTTTGGCTCGGAGTTTATCAATCACGGAAGCTAACTTTTCGTTAGCTCTGAAAAAAGACTGGGTGTCAAGTGCGGGGGATGCGCCCGCATATATCGGGGTCTGAACGGGGGATGCACCCGTTAGAATGTCAGCAGGGGATGCGCCTGCTGTAGCAGGGGTTGCGCCTGCTAGCGATGCTCCAGCATCGTTGGTCGGGAGAAGACCAGTCGCCTTTCCTCGCTGCGACGGTTCGAGGTCGAAGTACGGCTCCTCGGGCCGGGGCCTGCAACTTCTGGTTGGAACCCGTATGGCTGGTGTAGGAGCCTGTCGATATCCGCCACTAGATTCATCCCTGATCGGCCACAAAGAATACGCTGGTGCATGTGGGTACGAGCGGGGCATATATGGACTGCCCGGGCAGAAGCTCATTTGCATATGAATGAAGTCCATTGGACTTTGAAGGTGTGGCATCTCTGATCGGTGACAGGTGTACAACCCAGACATGATTCCGAATTAATTAGGCTGTACGAAGTAGAATTACTAATACGGAGAGTACTGCACAGCACTGAATGCACAAATTGACGAGTGAAATTAAGGCACGTTCGATGTTATCGGTAGGGATTTTTTTATGTCATTTATCATCTACCTTCCCGAATTTATCCACTGAATAGAAAGAGTAGTGGAACGTGTTGTCAGAATTTTGTTTCATTTAATTTGTTTTCATTTCCAACGAAATATAAAACCAAGTAAACTCCTCAAGAAAAGTTTGGAAATCTGAGTTTCATCGATTATATCTCCTATTTCGTAGTAATAATCAATGCAAGCTTGGTATCATCGGAATGCATTCTAATTTTCTTCAAAATGATATCCTACATGGTATGATTATGCCATCAGGGAAAGGGCAGTATTTTAAAATGTGGTGTTAAGTGTAAATTGAAAAGCTGCAAAATGACCAAAGTTCGGTAAGTCACCTGAATTTTGTTGTTGCTGACGAGTTAATTGAGTTAATTTTCCAATGTCTCTTTGGTTGTTATGCACTCTTATGTCAGCATTGACATGGATTGAAAGAAACCCCTGCACCAGTAAACAAACAACAACAACAACAACAAAAAGTGAAACAACCAAATTAACAAACATGTTTGGGCATTTAAAAACTGGACATAGGCATTTAATCTCACAGACCTTTCACCACATTAACACATTAACACAGCAAAGCAATACAAAAAGTGGCAGGGGCTTGATTTGCATGGATTTTCATGTTTATCTTCACATGGATCTTTGATTTCATCAATGTTCATTGATCTTAATGGCATGATCAGAGTTCACCATCGGGTGGATGACCCACGTTTCTGCACCACCACCTGGCACCGCTTCTCCATGCTGTATATGAGCATGGACCTACTAGACATGGACTGTCAACGGAGTACTTTTCTTTGATCCAATTAATGATCGTCACCGCTGTTAAAAAATGTTGATCTAAAATATACTAGACAGCTGTGTTTTCAAAGAGATCAGAAGTTGTTAATATTTGGTTACGTAATGCTGTTACGCGCGAGGCAAAGGAAGAATTCACAAATGTACAGTGCGTCCCAGAAAAAAACAGAACCCTAAAACAAAGGCTTATTGTGCGGAATCAGTGGAGCGTATGATTGTAAAAATAAGTTCAAAATAAACTTTGATTTATACTCTTTCAAATGATACATTTAGCAAACTTATCCATGCATGCATCTCTGAGTACCATGACTTTTAAAATTTAAAGTGAAAAACCACTTGTTACGCCTTTTTGACTTTTGCACTGTGCGACCATGAAAAGATAAGACATGGACTGCTATCACTGAGCTATGGTGCCGCACAGTGCCAAAAGGCAAAAAAGCGTAACAAATGTTTTTCACTTTAATTTTTTAAAGTCAGCGGTACTCAGAGATACTTGATGAATAAGTTTGCCCTTAATGTATCATTGAAAAGAGCATAATTCAAAAAGTTTATTGATGAAGTTATGTTTAGCTACCTGAGCCAAAAGGCTCAAGTGAGCTATTGGCGATCACTTTGTCCGTCTCCGTCCGTGCGTTCGTTCGTCGTGCGTAACATTTACACATTTTTCAGCTTCTTCTTCAAAATGCATGATTGGATTGCGCCAAACTTTGCAGGAAATGATACCTAGGGGTGGGATGAAGCTTCCATGCACATGGTACCCCTGCCCCCCTAGGGGCCCAAGGGTAGGGCCGCTAAAGGGCCCAAAGTAGGTATTTTAAACATCAGTCCTTCATCCTAGATACCGGAAATAGTTTAGTTAAACCCACTTTGTGTGTAGACATACCTCTATATGTCTGGAATTAATGTTCCTCATGACAGGAAATGCCCAGGGTGGCCCCGTTTAGCCCCAAGGGGGGGGGGCAATAGTTTGGGGGGTAGGTTCTGCCTAATAAAAACTCCCCCCACATTCACATCAAATTGATTTAGACCAAACTAGTGGGAATGATCCTCAGGGAGGGAAAGAGGTTTGTGGCATGGTACACCCAGTCCCCCGCCCCCCTGGGGGGCCAGGGGGCAGGGCCATAAGGCCCAACTAGGTAACTTTCTAACACCAGCCGTTTGTAACCAAACTTGGGTGGTACATGCGTAACAGGGGAACCCCTCAAATGTTATGGGGTCAAAGGTTCACATATGTTAGGCAAAGTCAACATGAAATCAAGTCTCTCTTGGGTTGGTATTGCACTTCTTCTCTAGATCCAGAAATAGTTAATTAAAACCCTTAGTGTGTAGATACCTCTATATGTGCTGAATCAATGTTCCTTCATGACATCCCAGTGGCCCCGTTGGCCCCAAGGTGGGCAAAAGTTTAGGTAGGGCCCTATAGGAATAACTCACATTCACATCAATCGATTTAAACCAAACTTAAGTGGAAGATCTTCAGGGGGGAGGGGAAAGAGGTTCGTGAAATGACACCAGCCCCCCCCCCGGGCAGGGCCCATAAGGCCCAAGC
>JZLH01S0036626.1:8982-19129 GCA_001188425.1 Eucidaris tribuloides
AAGAACTGCGGGTATTTTTGGAGGCTGGAAAGACGGGGGGGCGGGGGGCCTAAAGAGCCCCCCCTTCAGATCTCGGCCGTTGATCGCGCGATCGCGATGAAAGTCGACACACACGTCACCCATGACATAATCTACAGAATTGTATTATTTGATTGTTAAAAAAATAGTCAAATTTATTTTTAATTAATTAATTATGCTAATTTATGCATGAAATTAGGAATTTGGCTGTAAATCATTAAGTAAAGCCCTTGAAGTGCTCATTTTTGTTTAAAGACTCTTTGCGATATTCTGATTGAAGGCACATTAAAAAAAATTCGGTATCAAAATGTTTTCTTATGTATTTTATTGTTTTTGGAATTTCTTATGTATTTCTTTGTTTTCGACTTTTTGTTTTTATTGTTTTTTCAATGGAAATTGTCGGCGACATTATTTCGCCGTCATAAACAGCCATAAAATTAGTTAATTTCAATCAGTAAACGTAAAAATAATCATACATTTATGAATTTGGGCTGAAAACACAATTTGCATTGAAATAACACACAATTTCATGTTTTTGAGCGATTTTTGGTGTGACATGCAAGTACGAAAAGTTGCGTAATTTCGGAACCGGGTACCCGGGCCGTCGCAAATTTGGGCTAAAAGATGCGCAAGACTTCAAAAAAAAAATGTCATGAAATATCGCGGCCATAGCTTCTCGCGTTGAAAAATTTATCGCAAAAAATGTCGAGGGGGGGGGGGGCAGGCCCCCCCCCAGTTTTTTAGGGTTAAACTCGTCAATAATAAAAAAAAACTCGGGTATACAAATTTTCCCCTTTAAATTCCGACTCTGTACTTTGTACACTTTTGACGTCTAATTTTATTAACATACCTATGTTGAGAATCACTTAAAACGCCTATTTTTTTTTCCCATTGTATGTTGACTTCCTCTTTGAAGCTCTAATGGTTATTGGATTGGGCCTGCACGATCGCTCTGTTGAAAGAGGTGAGACATGCCTTAACTCTTAACATAACCAGAAAAAATGGAAAGCTCTACGGACATTGTGTGTATTGTGTGGCGCATATTTGCACCTGCTACGAGATTAATTAATTCCGTAATTCATAATAATAAGTTAATTTTGACCCGCTTGTGAGTAAAAACTTGAATAATAAGTATTGAAGTATGTGTCCGCGTTGTTCTTTTAATGCCGTTTTATTTAGTTGTGAACCACTTATTGGAACCATTTGTGTGCTGCATAATACATGCCACAAGAATGTATAGGATCTACGTTATATGTTCAACATCTTTGAATAGTGATGAGAGGTGTAAATTATGCACTCAATAACATTCTACCCGGCACATCGTACAAAATCGAGAGCCTATAATAATGCACGAGACCAGACTTTGTCTTTTTCAACGAAAGTGCATTATTTTGTTTATAATCATTAATATATAATTTACCTCTTATCTTTAGGCTATATTAATGTCTAATTCACATTTATTGAGAAATGGTCCAGCGTATAGGGAAAGAATGATATGCTTGAGGAAATTACCTGTAATTCGGCAAGTTTTTAGAAAAGCAATTCGGGGTGATAGAGGGAGTATTTATTATTCCTGTGTTCCTGGTCTTGGGTTTCACACGTTTAATTACCCAGAATCTGCTATTTTGAATAGGAGACTGATATGAGGGTGGATTTGATAAAGTGGTAATATATTTCTGATAGGGCTTGAGTGCATCTTCATAGCTGTTAAAATGAAAGAAATAATAGGGTTGTGTAGGAATATATGATGTGCACATGAATATGGCTTTGAAACTCTGGTGCAGCGCATAAATTATAGTGAATATGCAGGGTTGCATTTGAGGGGAATTCCAGTGAGAAACTGCTGGCCCGTCCATACCATATGCCTGACGAGATAATTGAATTTAGGAATAATTGCTTCTATATATGACATAATGTTGCTTCTAATCTCGCCTAATCAATCCCTGTTTTTAAAGTGTTGTTTATGGACACTATCTATTATGTATGGAACTTCCTCTCACACGTCGGGAAACCTATACACGTTGTTGTTTATAATACATTATTATCCTCCTTCATTGTAAGTTTCTTGAATTCTCGTGTGGTTCAAAAGTATGCTCACATGACCCATAAAAAATTAAACACATTATTCTGTGAGTTCGCGGACACAAAGTTCCTCGAAAGTACTATAACTTTCGGAGAGCGTACGATAGTAAAGTACTATTGTACTCTTCGAATGATTGCGTATAGCTACATTATTCTCTCACAATCGAGGGCCGCCTATACTATTGCCCACCGCCGACCGACGATGTATGCGCATTTGAGATTAATTTCAAAAGCCGAATAAATTGTGTATAAAAAATCTATGATTACACTATAAAAGACCAAAAATGAGCAAATAAAGGCAATTTTCTGCTATAAAAATTTCAATTTCATAACTGAAAAATGCAAAATTTTCGCCCCCTAACGGGGCCCCACTTACACTTCCAAACAGCATTCTAGCTGTATATGCGTGCGCCCTTCTCGTCCTTCTGACGAGTGTGGTCCCGTGTAAGCATAACCGTAATTAAACCCTTTCATTTTCCCCTTTCCTTCTAAGTTTCTAGAAATATAAGAATATTTTTCATTGCTCGAACAATGCGCCTCAGTTTAAGCTTTGATGAATACATTTCAGAACTTAAACCGAATGGCCAATGATGTGGCTCACCAATGCCAAATCGATATCTCATTGCTCGAAGAATAATGCATTATTGGCCTAATAATGCGCACATTACTTGTGACATACCTACATGCACGTATACCTTCATGAGAAATGAAAATTTATAATGAATTCTGAGCTCTCGCTTCGCGGTCGTTCGCGCATATAGATGTGCTACAAATAAATGTTTGTGAAAGCCGATATTGACCATGCAAATGTGTATGGTCTGTTATTTAGATATAGCGTAATACAAAATTAATGATTAGACGGCTGAAATCTGTATTACTGTGAAGCGCTCGCCCTCGCTTTTGCCTCGTAATACTAAGTAAAATGAATAGTTTCATAAGTTATATGTTCAATTTCTCTAGAAATTTGTTTTTAAAATGCTCTATTAACGCGACTGCCTATACTCTATTTTTACAAAGTCCCTATTTATAAAAATATACTTTAAAAAATCATGGTTGCTACCATGCCTAGGAATCACGTCTTTCTTGGTCTTATTTTCAAACAATTTCTGCCGTGGGAGGGTGGTATCCCCCTCCACACCCTCCCGCCTCGGTTGATCGCTCTCTCGCAAGTAGTGTCTAACCCATTCTCCAGTGAAAATATGTACTTTTCCATGCTAGAATTAAACGTCGTTGCTATGCGCTATTTCAATAAAGTTCCTGTGGGAAGGGATACTACCCTCGATAGTTACGCTACTAAATTACAAGTTGTGTCACATACTTCCTGCTACGTCTTTTTGAAAAACCTGTCTACACAATCCCCAATTAATCTTGATAAAATATACCTTAAAATAGTGTGACCATGCCTAGAATCACGTCTTTTCCGGGGCCTTTCTATGCATATTTTTCAAAAAGTTCCAATCGTGGGAGGGGCAGTCACACACCCCAAGGTCGCGGTCGTTTCCTCGGAAGTATATGACTACCCGAATTATCAGTTTTTCACTTACCTTTTCTACTTCATTTTGAAGAAAAAAAACTGACTACAATGATTATCCCTAATAATCTTTCAGAAGGTGTACCTTTAAAATATTGTATTTACCATTGCTAGAATCGCGTCTTTTCTTATGCGTATTTTCAAAAAGTTCCTTACCGTGGGAGGGGTATCCCCCTCCCACAACCCTCCCCCATTCGCCGTCGCGTACACTCCCTCTCATGTTTCCGTCAAGCCCCTAGTAGACCCCTTGAATTTCTCTCCCGCGCCTGCCACACCCTCCCCTGCCCCCGTCGGATCGCTTGCCTGCTCCTTCGCCTGAGGAACTCTTAGGGCCTATACTGATAAGATAAAATGTGCCCCATCGAGATTTTGCCCCTCCAAAAACTAAAAGTGTTTCGGACGCGCCTGCCCCTCGGGAAAATAGTACAGTCCCGTTAACCTCGGGCCTCGTGAATTAGTTTCACACCGGAGACTCTCGTATCAGTATATATTGTATATTATTCTCATGGACCTTCCTTTACCGTGTTAAAACCTATACAGGTTTCGAATGGACAGATGATACACCCGTAGATTATCACCAACTGGGCAACCCCGGGGACCCAACAATGTCGGATTTGGTGCGTGGAAGATTGCGTGCGAGATGTTTAGCTCCACTAAAGGATGGAACGACAGAACTGGCCAAGCCCTCCGCAACTGGATATGTAAAATTGCGAAAAGGATATTAAATTAGATATATACTTATTTTTCAGTTGATTTCAAGATTTTTAGTCAAATTTAATTCTACAATTGTTACACATGTGATCAAATACATGTATAATACCCAAAACATTCTTCCAGATACTCATAAGAAAAGGGCGCGGCGATTACAGCTTTTTGTAGGTGTGCGTGTGTATGTGGTGGTGTGTGTGTGTGTGTGTGTCGTGTGTGTGTTGTGTGTGTGTGTGTGTGTGTGTTGTGTGTGTGTGACTGTGGTGTGTGTATGTGTGTATGTGTTTGTTGTGCTTTGTGTTGTGTGTGTTTGTGTTTTGTGTGTTTGTTTGTGATTTGTGTGTGTGCTGTTTGTGTGTTTCGCTGTGTGTGTGAGGTGTGTTTTTGCTGTGTGTGTGCTGGGCACTTCTTGGTTGGTGGTGTATGAATCAATGCTTTGGAGATCGTTGTTTGCGGTGATATAGCTAAAGTAGTGGCCCTCGGAGTGGTGTGGCATGTTACGATGGTTGGCGATGGCCCTGTGGGTGGAGTGGTATGCCCCATTGGTATCGGTTACGGATGATAGCCCGGCAAATTGACGTGTATGTAGTATGGTAGTGGTGTGTAGAATGCGAATGTGTGTTTTGGTCGTGGTGTTATGGTTATGTGGAGTGCTGTGGTATGGAATGTTTAATGTGGGAATGTGGAAGGGCGGTGGTAGTTGTAATGTTAATGGCAGCAACCCATTGTGCATTGGAATAAGCAATGGAAAAATCAATAGTTTAAGAAAAGATGGCCGTGAGAATGAAGAATAAAGCCTTTTCATTTACAGTGAAATTCAGAAGTGAGCTTTTGAAAATACGGGTTATGTGTTATGAGACATCGGTATCTCTAAAATCCTCTTGTCTCAAGAACTAATTCCCCGGTGACTTGACAAAACATTACACCTGTCATGCCTGTCGGTCCTAGAAAAGACTTTGTTACACTGTACTGCTATGTAGAGTTGAGTTTATCATCTGTTGCATATCAGTCTTAACATACATGTGAAAATAATGTAGATAATATGAGTAAGTAATCAGTTATTTCTCAACGTAAAATCTTTTCATAAAAACGCAATCAACTTCAGTGATGAGTATTACAAAAATAAACTGAAAGTAATTCTCTATTATAAACTGCGTTCTTCTCCTCATATCTTGGTTCAGACGACTCTGGCGGATACTGCGTTGCCTCATCCTCCGGAACTGCTGCTGGATTGTGGAAGAACATTAATTGTAATACAGTACTAAACTACATGTGTGAACGCGTTCGAGATGGTTACACCCCTCGACCGACAGTGCCCCCTCCCCAACCACCCACACTACCTAACGACGATGACTGTTATTACGGATGGTATGGGTACGGAGGATGGTGCTACAAGGTACTTGTAATAGTAATCAAAGGCTTCAACAGTTTCTCAAAAATTGGGGAGGGTGGAGGAGGTATATTAAAATGACTTTATATTATTTTATGCGTGGATTTGTGATTACGTATGGTAACGTCATCAAAGATGAAACACCGTATATTGTGGTTTGGTATTTACATGGCTTTGATCTCCTAAAAGTGAGGGGAGAAGGTTGGGGACAAATAATATGATAATCACCTTTAAAAGGTGGGGGACGGGACATCTCCCTTTCACAAGCCTACTGATGACCGTATCGGCGGCACACCAAGAAAACAAATGTCATGGACTTTATTCAAGGAATCAAAACTACAAAGTGGAGATGGACATGCTATCTAGCAAGATACTACAAAAAAGATGGACACAGAAAATCACAGACCGAATTCCAAGAACACAAACTAGTTTAACAGGCAGATGGAGTAGGGATTGGATTGATGACGGGAATGTTACATGGATGCGACACCCACAAATTTGATAATCCTGGAGCACCATTAAATGTAAACGAAATGAGTGATCATTTTTCAATTTCGTTTGTCAATTTGTGCACACAAAGCAGAAAGCACCCCATTCTGATGATCTCTTATATAAATGTCATGTAATCACATAGTTTCACACGCCATTTTCAGGGTGCCATTTGAACTGAAATATAATGAAATGACAATGTTCAAGTTCTCTACTGCTTCCATACTGAAGTCTAACCTGAATCTCCGTTGCCGTTCTTAGATCGAGACTGCCGACTCCGGCGGGGAGAAACTCAGACGACCATGGGCGTCAGCCCGCCGCGTATGTTTGACCACCGGCGGTGATCTGGCTAGCTTCCACTCGCAGGAGGAAGAGACCTATATCAAATCTCTGATGACGAGCACGTAAGTTGTTTTTCTTCTACTCGTTGTTGGTTTCATTCTTGCAATTTATGAGTTCGTCCGTATATACTTCGTATTTCAAAATTTGCAATATATTTGGGAAATGATGCGGAAAAGGCATCATAAAGACGTGATACGTGCGATTAGCATGCAGTTTAAAATTTGAAAGAACAATTCTAAATATGACTAGAACTGTACTCTACCCGATATATCATGTGAAGTGCGATGAGAGTGTGGGTACAGTGACATCTCGTGACGATGTCTGATCCATTGTCTTATTTTTTTTTTAATTCTTCGACGTCAACACTGTGTATATGTACGAATGCGGTAACTTATTTTGGAAAAAAAAACTTAATCAAAATTATACATTCAGTATTTCATCATCCATTGATTCATTCACTACGGTTTGATTTAATGTAAAATATAATAGTAAAAGTAGTTCTAAGACTGAATAACCACGTATACAATTTCTGAGGGATAAATAAGAAACTAAAAAAGGGAATAACTAAAAGTAGGCCTATATTATCAAGTTAAGGGAAATGGGATGAAAAATTGCTTTGAGATTTTCACTCCATATTTTTTAGATTAACTTTGCACAGCAGACGTAAAAAGTTTTCACTTGAATTTGAAAGGAGACACATGATACTCGGGACAAGATATACATTACAAACTTTAAACTCGTCAATGATAAAAAAAACCTCGGGTATACACATTTTCCCCTTTAAATTCCGACTCTGTACTTTGTACACTTTTGACGTCTAATTTTATGCATACTTATATTGAGAATCACTTAAAACGCCGATTTTTTTCCCATTGTATGTTGACTTCCTCTTTGTAGCTCTAATGGTTATTGGATTGGGCTGCACGATCGATCTGTTGAAAGAGGTGAGACATGCCCTAAAGGAAGATGTAGCCGGCAACTAACAGAAATAAGTTAAGAAAAAAATGGCATTGTGAGTATTGTGAAAATTACGGTACATGGTGATAAAGACAGCGTAAATAAGGGGTACTGGGTGTCACTTACCCTCAGAAAGGTCTTATCATTATTATAACTTTCTGTTAATATTACGTCTTTGCTAAATTTTCCATAGAAGAAACTTCGCCGAAACAGCTACAGGGGAGGAGCTTATTGATTCAAAAAGTGCATAACTGTCGGGCGTCATGCACCAGTCACATAAGGTCAGCTCAAGACCAGTGCATCTGCGATCTGATTGGTTGGCACGAACCCAAATTACTTCTTAACTTATTCCTGTTAGTTGCTGGCTACATCTTCCTTTAACTCTATCATACCAGAAAAATAAAAGCTCTGCGGATATTGTGCGCATTATGTGGTGCATATTTGCACTTTTGGCACTAACTGTACGAGATTAATAAATTTCGTAATTCATTACAATATGTCAATTTGACCCGCTTGTAAGTAAAAACCTGAATAATAAGTATTGAAATATGTGTCCACGTTGTTCTTTTAATGTAGTTTATTCAATTATGAATCACAAATTGGAACCATTTGTGTGCTGCGTAATACATGCACAAGATTGTATAAGCTCTATATATAGTATATTCAACATGTTTGAAATGTGATGAGAGGTGTAAACTATGTGCTCGATTAACCTATCTGGCACATTTAAACGAAATTGCATTTTTTTTAATCATAATTATGTAATATGTTATCTGCCTCTCATTCATTTTTTCTGACGAAACCGCATGGCGTAGAAAAAGAATTATGTGTATGAGGAAAATGCATGTAATACAAGTATTTAGAGAAGCAATCCAGGATGAGACAGGGTGTATCCATTAATATTGTACCACTGGCATTAGAGGTTTCACACACTTACTCAGCACAGAAAATAATGATTGAGATATGTCAATTTGAATGGGAAACTGTCACATAATGAAATTTTGTGATAGAGATTGAGTGCATGTGCATGTCTGGTGCAGAGGAACAAATCATCGTGAACCTGCTAGGGTTGCATTTGAGGGGAATTCCAATGGTCCATACCATTATATTGACGAGATATTGAAATTAGGAATAATTGTTCTATCAAATAATGTTGCTTCTAATTTCGCCTATTTAATCCCTGTTTTTAATGAGTTTTTCAAAGTTGATATGACACCATATATTATGGAACTTCCTTTACACGTGAAACCTATACACGTTGATGTTAATAACACTATTTCTCATAGATCTTCCTTTACCCGTGTAAAACCTCTACAGGTTTCGAATGGACAGATGATACACCGGTAGATTATACCAACTGGAGCCCAGGGGAACCAAACAATGTCGGATTTGGTGGTGAGGATTGTGTGGAAATGTTTAGCTCCACTAAAGGATGGAATGATGAAAACTGCCAGGCCCTCCGCAACTGGATATGTAAAATTGGAAAAGGTATTTACTAGATAAACATCATTTTTCTGTGATTTCAAGATTTTAGTCAAACATGTGTGTGTGTGTGTGTGTTTGTTTGTGTTTGTGTGTGTGTGTGTGTGTGTGTGTGTGTGTGATGTATGTGTGTGTGTGTGTTGTGTGTGTGTGTGTGTGTGTGTGTGTGTGTGTGTGTGTGTGTTGTGTGTGTGTCGTGTGTCGATGTGTGTGTGTGTGTTGTGTGTGTGTGTGTGTGTGTGTGTGTGTGTGTTTGTGTGTGTGCGTGTGCATGTGTTGTGTGTGAGTATGTGTGCACGCGTGCTTGTGTGTGTGTGTGTGTGTGTTGTGTGTGTGTCGTGTGTCGATGTGTGTGTGTGTGTGTGTGTGTGTGTGTGTGTGTGTGATGTATGTGTGTGTGTGGGTGTGTTTGTGTGTGTCTGTGTCGGCGACTATTGTCTGGTGGTTGTTTGAATCAATCCTCACGGTGGTGTGGAGTTGTGTGTTTTGTTGGTGATATAGAAAGTAGTGGCTTGGAGTGTTGTGGCATGTTACGATGGTGGCGATAGTAGTGGTGTGGAGTGGTGATGCATAGTATGGTATTGATGATAGCGGTGGATTGAAGTGGTATGCTATGGTAGTTGTAGTGGTGGTGGTGGAGTGGAAGGGTGTGTTTTGGTCGTGGTGTTAGTGGTGATGTGGAGTGGCGTGGTATGGATGTGATGTGGAACGGTGGTGGTGGTTGTAATGGTGTGGTAGTGTGGATTTCTGTCTGTGTAATTTTTTTTTATCCTCATCACCCATGAAAGTTCCTTTTATTTCATAATTGATTCATACGTGAGGAGAGCAAATATGTTCAATGATTCTATTCTGCATACTATATGAGTCAAATTATATTGATAGCTTTCAAATGCTTCAATAGTTAATTCAAATTTTCGTAACCCTTGCAGGCGTTAAACCACGTACAACTCCCGTACCAACCACTGTCACACCATGTAAGTATTGGGGCCCATTAGTCCATTTTACCTGATAATCATAAATATTTTATCCAGTTGTTTAGTGTAATATTTCTATTTCGTGAATTTCGATTAAATTAAAAATACACGTAAATGTAGTAAATGGTTTAAACAGCTAATTAGTTATAGTTTGCACGCTTTGATGATGTGTCC
>JZLH01S0036633.1:3748-31262 GCA_001188425.1 Eucidaris tribuloides
CACACACACACACACACACACACACACACACACACACACACACACACACACACACACACACACACACACACACACACACACACACACACACACACACACACACACACACACACACACACACACACACACACGCACACACACACACACACACACACACACACACACACACACACACACACTTAGTACATGTTAATGCAGACTAACCGAGTCCTTACAATCAAT
This sequence comes from Eucidaris tribuloides, assembly GCA_001188425.1. NCBI lineage: Eukaryota > Metazoa > Echinodermata > Echinoidea > Cidaroida > Cidaridae > Eucidaris > Eucidaris tribuloides. The sequence goes on from JZLH01S0036633.1 coordinate 3,971, forward strand.
TGTGATGTTAATGTGCCAAACTTTCATTATGGCATTACATGTATGATTGAAATTTTATATTCCATGTTGATAATAAATGGAAAATATGAAATTTGCCGATAAGTTTATTATGTAATATGCTATGTCAGTAGGAGTGTGAGTGTGTGTGTGTGTGTGTGTTGAGTTTGTATGTCTGTTCCTGTGTGTTTCTGATGTGCATGCGCATGCGTGTGTTACGTGTGTGCGTGTTTGTGTATGTGTGTGTTCCTTTTGTGCGTGTGCGCGCGTGTGTACGTGTATGTGAATTTGTTTCTTAAAAAACAATTATGCAATCCAACTCATTTAATACATTCACTTCTCTCAGTTTAAATATGCTATGCGATTGTGTGCGTTCCGTATATGTGTTTGTGTGTGTTTATTTGTGTGTGTTTGTGTGTGTTTTTGTGTTGTGTGTGTGTGTGTGTGTGTGTGTGTGTGTGTGTGACTCGGCTTCTGAACAAAGCATACGTAACGCCTCATTTTGATACATTCAATTCATTCCTTCACAATACTGTAACGCAATTGTTTTTTGCACTCTCGAAAACAATTCCTCCTGTACATCCACGTGTGAACACATAGTACACAAAAATGATACCAAATGATTCAGGATAAATCGCTCTTCCTAAACATATATGGTAACTTTTCGTTCCTATTGAACTTATTTTTAAAAATATTAACAATATTCTAACGGTTAACCTTTTTTTTTGACGCACGCTGTATATCTAATCATTGATCGAATATACCCCCTTCTTTTATTTTCATACAGATTGAATTAACCATATCTACGTGCATATATATCTATATGAATGCAAGAATGCAGCCCAAGAGAAGCATCATCAATTCAATTTCAAGTGGAAACAGTATCTTGAGTTTAACGCCTCGTTGAGCCATCCAATATATTTATCACCCATGTGGTCATCAACGATTTTCTGAGAAAAAAGGGACCATGGAGATAATCAACGGACGATTTGTGAAATCTTGTCTTGCGAAATACATTTTCCAGTCGAGAATGTGATTTGCGTGTTCATATTTTAAGCGCAAAGATATTTTACCTGAACTTCAACTTCCAAAATGTCCCTTTCAAAAGGCGTGGGTCGGTAGTTCATGATTCTACGGCTGTAAATAACGTTGATGTGATTTGAATAAAAATTTGCCTAAGTCGTGAATGAACAGAACAATGGCATACCGCAAACGGCTTCTAAAGCGTTATGTGTTGCCAGGTTTACTCATTTTTACGACAGTTTTTATTTTGTCGCGTTGGTCGTTGCCAGCTAACTACAGCACCAGAAGCCATTGGCTTGGGCTAATGGAGCTCTCACCCCATGTATGCGGACATGGTCTATGTTCGGTAGGCTTGGCGGGTGCCGGGACATCACAACGAAGGAACATTCATGTACAGGATGATGCTATACATGTCTCTGGCGAAAGAAATAAAAAGCTCCCAGGGCAGGTTGATGAAGCCAAATTAAGGTAAGTTCTAGTTTATTTTTTTTATTGTAAAGACAATGGTCATCACTTTGTTTAAGTCACGCGCGCGCGCGTGTGTGTGTCAGTGAGTCACTTTTCTGCCTTTATTAGCACTATTCGGCAGTTAGGTTTGCGGTAAATTTCACTTCACGCCTTGCATGCATTGCAAGCGACATTGTCGATTAAATCAATCCGACCCTACAAAATAAGCCCATATTAAGGTGGTATGATCAAATCTGATTAAACAGTCCCTCGCATTTTGTAAGATCACATTGATGAGACCGACAAACATTAAATACATGTCCGTGGACAATTTAGATACAATTAATTCAACATTATAGTTTACTAGATGAGCAGAGGAAATAAACGCAGAGTTCATGTGTCGCCCTCTTTGAGACCGTCAGCTCGGGGTTATTCTTATTCAACACCGAATCGAAAATGTTGTGTGATTTCTTTATGAAATCAGATGAGATGAGATCGGATGCGATGAGATGAGACAGGGTGAGATGAGATAAGATCAGATGAATGACAGAATGACAAGAGATGGGATAAGATGAGATGGAATAAGATGAGATGGGATGGGATGGGATAAGATGTGATGGAATAAGATGAGATGAGATAAGATGATATGAGATGAGATAAGATGAGATGGAATGAGATGAGATAAGATGGGATGGAACGAGATGAGATGGAATGAGATGAGATGGAATGAGATGAGATGGAATGAGATGAGATGAGATGATATAAGTTGAGATGAGATGGGATGAGATGGGATGGAACGAGATGAGATGGAATGAAATAAGATGAGATGATATAGGTTGAGATGGGATGGATGAGATGAGATTCTTATACTACACTTAAAGTCCGATGTCAAATAAATTGGTCTGTTGTGTATGTAATTAGTGGCCTATAGCTTAATTAATTTCAAATCATTTTTACCTGGCCCACGAAACGATTTAATGTATAATGCTTCTTTGTTGTCATAGGGCCCTTGTTAGACTTTGGTTGTCCAATGGTTCGATAAAGTGTCAGGATCCATCGCCAGACGGACTTACGAATTTCAGCTCTACACCATTGATTATTGTTTTCCTAGATTTATTGCACTTAGATTTTAAATCCACGGGCTAACAATGACCACACTTTAAAAAAATGTGAGCAACATTATCCTCTATTCTCCAAGTCTGTCTGATAAGGTCTAAAAATGAAGCCATTAAAATATTGTATTTCAAAATAATTACTTAGTGCTTAAAAAAAGTGAAAATCTACATATACTCAGATGACCGGATTCACCTGCTAATTTCCTCCCATAGGCTTACTGTGTGTAGATATAGCTTTATTTGTACTCCACCACAGTGATAATTGTTTATTCATGCATATCTTGCCAGGGGCAGCATAATTTTCTAAACTTTTGTATTCTAGTGTGTTTATTTATTTTTTTAAACACTACTATGTAGCTCAGATATCAAAGTTATTTTTATTTGTAGCTTCACAATGTTAGCCTGTGTCTTTATGTATTCCAAGACGGACAAGTTTATTATTAAATGAATGAAAGAGATTATTCAGAGAAGTGAAAATGAGATGAAATAGATTTTTCATAATTATGTCGCTCTCTGTATACTGAGATCGCAACCGGGGATCTATAATTTTAACAAACAAGTCAGAAAAAATGAACCAGTGGGTATTCGCGCCTGTCTTGTACGGCTCTGACTTCATGTTCTGTAAATTCTTACACCCTCTTCAAACCTCGATACAATCAAACCTTCTCTTAAACTACGTTCAATAATACCATTCTCAGCCATGAAATCGGTTTCGAATCTACAATAAAATTTGTTAAGTCTTTCTACAAATATTTTTGTGACCTCAATGTCCGAGTTTACAGTTTATACCCTGTAATGACATTCATTGTCTTCCAAGCTGTAACTGGTTTATCCTATACTAAAATTTCTTTCAAGCTCCTCTCTATATGACTATATTTACAACATTTACAACGTTTTACCGTCCCGGCAAAAACAGTTTTTTTCGCTTTTGCGCAGAAATGGAGAAAAAAATCTGTCAAAATATGTTTCTGAACAAAATGACGATCAGATTTTCAAGCAACAAATTTTGTGAATGAATATGCCAGTGAGCAATTTACTAAAATGCAGTTTTAAATTTTATAGAATTAGTTTATGTATGACCTTATACACTGCAAAGAGTACATGCTTGGTGTCCAGAAGAACACAGAAATGCTGATTTTCTTGAGTACCTACATGTACATGTACATGTACATGTACATGTACATGTAGGTTATTGTTTTTCAAACAGGCTACAAAATCACAGGTCTCATCCTAGGTTGTGGCCCACTTTCTATTTCTAACTTGTAAGAAGGGTACAATTTGAACAATGTATTCACTAATTCACTCAACATGCACAATATACATTCTCATGTTTATAAACTAAATCCTGTGGTGTCATGATAATGCACATGAATAAACACTTTTCGGGGAAGATGTGGATTGCAGCTTCTTAATGAGGAAACTTCGAAATTTGCTTTAATCATGCTTCGAAAGAGGATTATGAAATTCGGAAAATGTTCCCATTTGCTGAGTCCTTATATAGTACATACAGTATTATAATATCAACTCAGTTTTTCTTAATTCCACACAGTATTTTTTAAGGCCATACCAAAATAATTGTCTTAGCAGTCGATCAGGTTTGTGGGCCATATCTTAAGAACCAGAGTTCTACAGTATAGACCTGTGTTCTCATACCGATTTTGTAGTGTCTATATTATTATGACTTCAGCGGAATTCAGTAAAAACAATAAACCTTTGAATTTATTCATAAGTTTGGAAAGAGAGCTAGAGTGTACTTAAATGTGCTCTAGACCCACCTGGCAAAATGTTGGTTCAAGACCAAAATACTTGACTTGATGAGCAGGCTCGGCATATATTCGAACTGCAGCAGAAACTTGAACCTGCTGAGCGTGTACTTGCAATCCTCAAATATAATGCTCAAAACGATCGACATGTGATTAAGCGACTTCAAGATCACTTGAATAAACAGGAGCAGTACTAGTCAGATTTAAAAAAAATATTACTGAATTCTATGTTTCCTTTGATACATTATCCCAAACAGGTAACAAACATGACAATGCTCTTTAGCAGACAATATTTTACCAGTGATTCTTGCCAAATTCACTCTGGGGTCATTATGTCTGACAGCTCAGATCACTTTCCGGTTTACTGTATTTGCGAAACCTGTGTTTCCTTAACTACTAACGAGCAAATGACACAGACAAGATTCATTGGTGAAAATAGTATTATAAATTTTCTCCGTTCTCTGGAACCGATTAAAAGGTGTTTAGATAGAGGGAGTCCGAATTATAGTTGTAATGATTTTCTTGACTTATTTTGTGATAAATATAATCTATCATTTCCACTAAAGTAACAGGCTATCATTGTGTAGCTTCATTTAAATAAAATTGTCAAACTTTGATATCTGGTCTATACACCCTAGAATACAAGAGTTTGGAAAGTTATGCGTAAATAAACATTTTCTTCTCCGGTGGAGGATAAAATAGCCCAAATCTACTCACAGTAAGTCTATATGGGATGAAATCACAGGTGAATCTGGTCAACTTGAGTGTTTGTAGATTTTCACTATTTTAAAGCATTAAATTAGCATGTTGAAATACAATTTTTTCAGTGCTTCATGTTTAGGCCTTATCAAAGACACTTAAAGCATAGGGGGGTTTTGTAGCTCACATTGTTTTAAACTGTGGTCATTGTTATCTTGTGGCTTTAAAACCTAAGTGCAATAAATCTCGGAAAAAAGTAATCCATGGTTTATAGCTGAAACTCGTAAGTTAATAAAGAAGAAATGTAGATTGTATAAACTTTATGTACAAAATCCTTCTTCTTACAAAAAAGATGTGTGCAGAAAATGACGTAATAAAGTGACTAATATCATAAATTTAGCCTGAAGGAAATACTAAAGGAAACAATTTAATGAGACTCATGAAAAAAGTAAGAAGATAAGGGATGTTATAAATCATGCGATGGGGAAAAAGTGGAATACAATAATAAACATCAAATCTATTAAGTGCAATAATGAAATATGTAATAATGAGTTGGACAAGTCATATTAATTTTATTTTAAATAAATTGTCAAAAAATAAATGGCATAATGTTTGAATTAAAGTGTCTTTCGAATACTGTTTTATGTTTAATATATAATGCCATTATCCTCCCTTATTCATATTACGGCATTACTGCCTGGGGCAACGCTTGCCAATCTCAAAATTAACGAATTATGACATTACAGAAACGTGCAATAAGAATAGTTGCCCATGTCCGATTTCTTGCCAATTCCCAACTTTTTTTTTCAACATTACATTAAAAATGTTGCACTTTACTGACATGTATAAGTTCCAAGTTGCAATTTTTATGTTTCTCTGTCAACATCGCCTACTTCCAAAATTCCTTTTACAGTTGTTTTTTCTAAATAATCATTTCCACAATTATAGCACAAGATCTGCCAGTGATTTCCATATACCTAAATTCCATACAACATTTTGTTTCAAAGAACTATAATTCATAATGGTTCTCACCTTTGGAAATCTTTACCATGTGCAATACCGTACGTGACTCTAAGTCTTTGAATATTTTTCAATCAAGGTACAAAAAATATCTCCTCAACGCGGTTTAATATTTCTTCCTCATTTGTTATAATCGTTATATATATATATTTTTTTTGTAACAGAGACATCCTTACTGCTTACGTTGTTTCTGTGTTTGTATGTTCTCTTTCCCAGTTTATTGTTTATGTTGTGATGTATGCCAACGCTATACGTGTAGATTCATGTGGTTATATACAGGTCAGTCGTTATAAGGGTTTCATTCCTTTCTGGCTGCTTCCTTCCACTGCAATCATTTGTTGCTGTAAATGTAATGGTGTTTGTTTAAAGCTGACATTTGACACTTGGTATTGTATAATTTTGTTTTTTATTGCTTTGGCGAAATAAAGTAACGTGAACTTAAACTTGAAGCTTAAATAAGCTTCGAGTGGACAACACGCTTACTGACCTGTTCTACCAGTAATTAATCCATAGCATTTTGTTGAATAATATAGTATGGTACTTTTCAAACGCAACTAAGGCAGATCACGCTGTTACAAATAACACCCCTCCCCCCAAAAAATAAATCAAACACAATTATATTTATATCAATCAAGAATTGTCTGGTAATGTTTTATTATGGCTTAATTTCTCTCATACTTGTATTTGGTTACCATCGTAACATTTGTATATTGCACATAATATTATTATACCGGTATTTGAATTGTAACATTGTAAACAAGTGTAAACCAGTAAAAATCAAATTTCCGAAGGGACAATAAATTCAAAATCATTCAATTCATTCATTCGTACTCCAGTTTATCGGTATTTGTGATTTTTAAATTCATCAGCCAAAGTTTCTGAACTTCGAAACCCAGGAACAAATCAATCTGACAAATATGATATTCTTAGCGACACCAATTATGGCGTGTGTGCGTGTATCTCGTGAAGGGTTCCGTCTTTCGAATCTTTAGTCTTGTGAACCTTGCTCTCATATAATACCCCGATAGGAACTACTGTACAGTAGGCCTAAGTGAAATTATTTTAAGAAAAAAAATGCTTTATCTTTTTTGGCAGATTAATTCAAGGAGAGTCAGCGCCGAGACGCATTACCGGATACGAAAACAACGTCTCCAAACAACATCATAAAGAACAGGTGGCAGTGCGAAAACAAACCGAGGTTGACATCAAAGCAAACAAAACCAATATGCAGAAACCACCCAAGAAACGAAAGCTGGTAGTGAAAAGAAAAATCCGACGGAAAGTTATACGTACCAGTGATGGGAAGGTCCTCTCCTCGAAAATCATCTCCCAGGATATGCAAAAGGGTGAAGAAAAGACGTACGACCAAATCTGGTATAAGGATATCTTGGCAGGGCATTTCGAGGCCGAAGTCATGCAAGTGAGCAACAAGACCCGAGATGAGTAAGTATAGCATGCTTCCTCCTAGACGTGGAGCCCAGGTGGCACGGCAGCGATTATTAGAATAGAACCATGCCGTTCAGATATTCGTGTAGAAAATTACTTAGGATGATTTGATACATTTCAATCCCGGGGGGGGGGGGGTGGGGGGCAGACAAACATAATGCTGTACACATGCGTGACCAAAAAAACGCGTTTAAAGGGGTGTTTCTTTCAGTTTCAGACATGGTTTGGACATGGGGAGGTGAAACTAAAGTGGCATGGGGGTGCAAATCTTGTTGAGGCGGAACTAAGGTTGAGGGAATCATTTCTGAAAGCAGGAAAGGGTGGGGGTGCAAATTTCGTTTGGCTTACCAGGGGCGGAACTTATCTTCCTCCTCAGGAAATGGGGAGGGGAGGATTTACGTGCATCCAGTATACTCCATCCTAAGGCCTTGCATACTGATTGTCCCAACAAAAGTATCAGGACAGATGTAAAATGTTCGATTTTAGTCATTGCAAAGCGACAATTTACCCATTCGCAACCATTGTCTTGATCATTCCACAGGTTCTGAGAACCCGGTGCCATGGCATTGTACATCAATGGTTTCTATGCATTTGACCAATTTCGTGCTGATTTGTTTTGGTGCACTAGAAGCAATCACCATTTGGGTTTAACAAGTTGCCTCCATCCAATGATCAGTAATTCTCATACACCCCTTAATATTGACATCTGCCTCCATCTCAACCCCGCATCAGCTACGGATCAACACCCAATATAAAATGACCTAACCCTTGTTAAATTAACCCACCAGTAGAGTGGTTTTGCTCCGGAGCAGCACCGGACCCGATTAACGCCATAGGATAACAATGACCACAATTATATATATATAAAAAAATGAGAGCTACATATATTCTAAGTGTCTTTGAAAAGGGCTAAACATGAAGCCTAATAAGTTTTTAATTTCAAAATCATTATTTAGCTTTAAAAAAGTGAAAATCTATGATTGCTCAAGGTTGACAGGATTGACCACGCCGATTTCCTCCCATAGACTTACTGTGTGTAGATCTAGGCTATTTTAAACTCCACCAGTGGAAATTGTTCATTCATGTCTTTCTTGCCAGTAGCAGCATAACTTTCCAAACGTTTGTATTCTAAGGTGTTTATTTGTCCATTAAAGCACTGCTTTGTAGCTCAGATATCACAGTTATGTCAAGTGCAATTATATGAAGTGAGCCTCACTCAGTACTGAATTAGATTTGCTCAAACGGAGCAAAAAGTCAAAGACTGGTAGAAAGTATGGAAACATCCCCTTCTGGTAAGATCAGTATCCAGGCCAGTTACTACAATGTATTCTCCGGAGGGCATTCACCCGGACAATGCAATACGCTACAAAAGCATAATAAAAATCTGTATAATTATAATACTTTGGAAAATTGGTAAATCAAAAGCACGATGAAGAATCTAATTATACCAAACATTCCATTTACCCCTCTTGTACAGCGCACACATGACGGAGAGGCTGTGGAAATTCGGTGATCCAAATTCAGAGAGACTTTTTCTCTACAACAAATTATTGAACCACGAATGGAAAAGGAATATTACCAATCTTCGACACCTCAGGTCAGTAAGCAACCAGTGATAAATCGCTCCCATGTATTGCTCCCGCTACTACTTATCGCACCACCAGTCAATAGCGTAGCATTAAAGTTAGACACTTGTGTTCAAAGTTTGTTCCAAATCACTTGCTTCGGATATTCACAAAATTACCAAATACTGTAGTTCTACCAGCTGTAGAAAATTTGCCTCCACTAAAAGTGGAGGGCTTTAAAACTTCTTTTATTCGGTGGAGAATCACAAAAATGTTTTCTTCTATAAAACAAAATGTTTATCGGCACGTGGTTTACAATTTTTATACATCGTTCAAAATGTAGACTTTACCAGGGGCGTCGATCCATGTTTTGGACTGGGGGGGGGGGAGTGAAAACATATCAAAACTCTTCGGCCAGATAGTAATACAGAATTTTGCGTGCAAAGCGCACCGAAAAAAATTGACAATTTTGTGTAATTTTGTGCCATGTTTAATGGTTTTATACACTCATGCTCATAATTATGGAATACTTTAGAGACATTTAAGAAGTTGTCGTTTTTCCGTGAACGGTACATCTGGGATTAATATTTGCTCACCCCAGGTGAAACAATTATAATCTAAGTATTTCAGGACTGCTGAGCATTTTGTAGCATCCGACTCGACGCTAAAACCTGTGTTTAAAAATGGCGGTATTCAAAATGTTGCTGAGTCACGTGGTGGTTACGCGCGTTATTAGACTTGTAACAGACAATTCTGATGTTAATTTAATGATTAGTGATATTAGATTAAAAATCATCAGTTTTTGTGTTGTATTTTAATCACTTTAATTTAATACATTTATCATGATTTTTGGTGGATTTCAAAAAAATATATATAATTGTTATTGCGGTCAAACGTATTTTATTTTTTTACTTCAGTATTCCATGAAAGTCCAAAAATTGCTTTACATACTGCGTTTTTGTGAAATAAACAATTGTCTTAGAAAATTTTGACGACGAAGGAGAAAGAACTTAAGTATCAACAAAATATTCCATAATTATGAGCAGGAGTGTAGTGCTTCCATTTTTTTTTAAAAACATACATTTTCATTGCATATTATGAATTTTTCAAGGTGTTCAAATTATTGTGGGGGGGGGGGGGCAAATCGATATGTATGCCCCCAATAATTATTTTCATTGGTGGGGGATCGCCTCCCTGCCCCCCCCCCCTCCTCCCCCAGGATCGACGCTTCTGACTTTAACTATCTCACAGTGTAGCAAATTTTACTTGAGTAACATTTGTTGTTGAAAACAATGTCAAACTTTAACGTTGTATAGCTTGGTTAAATACCAGATGTCAGCAGAAAAAAAATCATCTAGTCATAAACATTTCGTGGATAGTTTATCCGATATTGTTGCAGTACTTGCAATACTCGCAACCATATTCTGTTCTCAGCACACTACTACTACTACTACTACTACTCTATTACTACTACTACTACTACTACTCTATTATTATTATTACTAATACTACTACTACTACTACTACTACTACTACTACTGCTAATTAGTTTTACTTTATGCCTCATACTCTATGCCTCATGCTTTATCGTTCACAGAAGAGAATTACTCGACGAAGATGTCAACGCCCATGAATATCTAGCTGTAACAAGGGAAAGTGCACCCCTTAACTCAACCTTATCGTTTTACCCCCAAAAGAATAACTATTACACGGTTACAGAAAGGTTCAGGAGGAATTTACCAGCTGTAAGTATTGTTCTGACTTCATCATGCATGAAAACACAATTAACTACACACTTTCGGTCTTCTCCTGCACATTGCGTCCTCACTTTCTGCACGTTCCCCCTTCTTCTTCTTTTTCTTCTTCTTCTTCTTCTTCTTCTTCTTCTTCTTCTTCTTCTTCTTCTCTTCTTCTTTTTCTTCTTCTTGTCTTCTTCTCTTCTTCTTTCTTCTTTCTTCTCTTTTCTTTTCTAATTTCTTCTCTCTATTCTTCTCTCTTTCACTTCTTCTCTCCTTCTCAACTCTTCTCTCCTCCTTTGCTTCTTTCTTCTCTATATTCATGCGAATACAATTTTCCTCTGATAAAATATCCATAGGACATCCCATGTTTAACTGAGAAAAGGGGAATGAGGAAGAAAAGAAAAGAAGAAGAGAAGACGAAGAAGCAAGAAGACGAAGGTTTTCAGCAAGGCAGTTTTTATCCACCGCTGCTCTCTACCGAGGTGTAGATATGGGTCAACGGTAGGATGGAAGATGTTTTATGTTGAATGATTAGAATTGCGCGATTGTAAACTTGGCGACTGCTACACGGAGTGCGAGACGTCAGCACTATAAGTGCTGAATTGAATTATTAATGTATTCAGTGACCGGGGTTATTATAATGTGTAAGCGCTATGATACTTTGTGGATAGCGCACTATAAGAACCCATTATTATTATTGTAATAATAACAACAACAACAACAAAAATGTTAATAATAATAATAATAATAATAATAATAATAATAATAATTATAATAATAATAATAATAATAATAATTATTATTATTATCCCTATTACCATATTTTTATATTATTGTTACTTTTTGGCTTATCACACTAATATATATATGCTAATCTATTTAATACCAGACACATGTTTATTCTTCTTGATTTTAGCCCAATTTGATTATTTTTTTTTAATCTGGTCAGCCATCATGTTCCCCAGAACTTATACACATAATTTTTCTTGAATATTAATTATGAAATAATGGTATACTCACTGTGGGATTCTCACTTTGCTCACACGTCAAACAAATTCCAAAGTTTCCGTTTGTTCCAAGTATGCCATTAACCCTATCAGCGTCAAGCAGTGACGGTCCCATACCCCCCTCCCAAAAAAAAAAAAAAATATCATAATAGATTATACGTCGGATTACGCAATGTCAAGCAAACCAGAATTGAGCGCTACATCATTGTACTTCTGGTTTATCTCTTGATGTATTGATTAGGTTTCACCGTTTCGAGGGAAAAGATATCGGAAGTGCGCTGTTATCGGAAACAGTGGCAGTCTGTTGAACAGCAGCTGTGGTAGGGATATCGATTCCACTGATATGGTATTCAGGTTGGTATTTCAAGACTAGTTAATATTGTTTGACCTTATTACAGTTCTTACTGAATTATATTCTGCTTTTAGATATCCATCCTCATACAATATATATTAGACAAATATAGCTACACTGAATTATGATGACAACGGCTGCAGTAGATATGTACACCTACATGTGAAACGATGAAGCCGACCCTGAGTGGATGATCAAAGAAATACTAGCCCGCAAGCAATGCCAAAAAACAAGCAAACAAACCTAAAACCTGTCCCTTTGAATTGTTACCGTTCGACTTACACAATGTGGATTAAGTGAAATTTTGTAATGGATATGCCACATGACCGATCTGAATGGGAAATTAAGTATATTCGTGCTTCCTTTGAAAGTGATATATATTTATGGCATCCGAAGGCAGAATAATTATTATCAGGCGTCTTAGTGGTGAAACAAAAAGTCATATTTTGCATGCTGTTTCCTAATGTGTTTTCATCCTCAGCCATATAAAAACATACACCATTCTTTTCGTTTTTCACAATACTCACCTTTGCTTAAATATCCCTATACCACCCGGTTGCACATCCCACACGAATGCGCAGAACTAATCGACTTGAATATGGTCAATGCTGCAGCAGCAGCGCTCACAAAAGACAGCACGAATACAGTGGGTGATTTTAAGTTCGGTGTTGGTGTTGGTGTCAACATTAACCTGGACAAACTCTCAGAAAGAAATCAGAAATTCCAGCTGGAGCTAGTTAACAAGTCTGTTGCATTTAGTGATGATGTGCGGGAGCAAGACCTTGATACAGGGAATGAACAGACAATAGACATCATTCAAGAAACCGCACTTCTTGTAGCAGGCAGGAAACCCAGAGACAAAGTTAGCAAACTATCAGACAGTACAAGGAAACGTATTGTAGAGCACAGAAAATGAAGATGGACAGCCATGGTATTGACAGCATAGAGTACAGAGAAACTTGCAAAATTATCAGGAGAAGATCCGTGAAGACATCAGAAACTACAACACGAAAATGATGCACGACACAATAGAAAATAACAGGAGTATTAAGAAAGCCAACAAGGAGCTCAGCCAGGGAACACAGAAAATCAATAAACTTCTTAACTCAAATGGGCAGGAAATGACAGACCAGGATAACATCCTGCTGAGAATAGTAGAATTTTATGAAGAACTATACCAAAGTAATCAGCATACAGAAGATATAGAGGAGTCTCAGGAGGAAGTACCAGAAGTCAACAGCTGGGAAATAGAGTATGCTTTAAGCCAAATGAAAAGGGGCAAGGCCCCCGGACAGGACAATGTAATGTAATGATGGACACATTAAAAGAAGCAGGAGATGTAACAAATAAGGAACTAGCAAAGCTGTGTACAGATTGTCCCCGCCAGGGGAAGGTGCCTCATAAATGGAAAAATGGCGATATGATATTACACAACGAGGCAATCGCAAGATTGTGTCTGGCCCACCCGTGACTAAACAGAAAGGCTCTTTCCCCAAGTACATCCCTACACCACGTTTGACCTAAAATGACCTTTTACCTTACTAAGGAAAGATAACAAGAAGGTCCCCCAAGTACATCTACAACCCAAGTTTAGTTAAAAAGGGAGCAACAGTTGCAAGCTTTGTGTCATAAGAGAGTCTTGTAGGTAAACATTAACATTTGACCTCAAATGACCTTTGACCTCACCATGTGATCTCCGACAGCACCGCAACATGATGGTACACTGACTAAGTGCATCTATCACCAAAGTTTGGTTGCCATTGGACCAACCGTTGCCAAGTTATGTGTCAGACAGTCTTGCAGGTAAACTTTAACGTTTAAACTAAAATGACCTTTGACCTTGTCATGTGACCTCTGACGGAACCAAACCATGAAGGTCGCCGAAGTGCATCTACAACCCAAGTTTAGTTAAAAAGGGAGCAGCGGTTGTAAAGTTATTCATCATAACAGAGTCTTGCAGGTAAACTTTAACGTTGACGTCAAATGACCTTAGACCTCACCATGTGACCTCCGACCACACCAAAACATGATGGTACCCCTAGTGCATCTACCACCCAAGTTTGGTTGCAATTGGACCAACGGTTGCCAAGTTATTAGTCACAAGAGAGTCTTACAGGTAAACTTTAACGTTGACCTCAAATGACCTTTGACCTCACCATGTGACCTCCGACCGCACCACAACATCATAGTACCCCTAGTGCATCTACCACCCAAGTTTGGTCACCATTGGACCAACGGTTGCCAAGTTATATGAAGAGCTTGCAACCAAAAGGCGCTAAATCCATTTCACTGATTTCGAGAAAATCAATGATTTTAATTACACATACTTCTATCCATTTTATCATCGAGTCTGTACTACAAGTGAAAGAGCTATTACTATAGGTTATAAAACTGTATGTTAGAAAAATCCTGCATACAGCATGTGTTTTTTATATATTTTTTAATATCATTTTTTTTTGATTTAGCGCCTCTTGGCAGAAATGGTGGATTTAGCGCCTTTTGACAGAAATCCATTTGAGGTCCCCTTTGACTTGTTCAATGGCATTTATGTAAAATAATGTAACGTGTATGAGAAATGTTTACTGAACACAATTAAAGCTCAGTGACATGATTAGGAGAAATAAAAAATGCCTTTAGAACCAAACTGGTTGAAAGAAAAACCAAATGTACACCAGCTGAAGTGGATCTCCTTGCAGGAAGAATGTCTTTAGTTTCTTTACTTAAGGAGAATCAAGCATGAACAGGCCAGCAGTTAAATTTTATCAGGGCACGATACATTTAATTCTCCTAGGTGAAAGGATTTATCTTGAATTTGTTTACTTAGCCAAATCAAGCATGAGCATACTAGCATTTTGTTTCTTTCGAGCCCAAATAGAAATAAATCCCATAGAAGGCTACACTACAAATTTGTCTGTTACAAGGCATACTGATAGGCATTATTTTAGAATTAGTCAACTTTTGACTACGAAATTTTCACAGTAGAATCCCTGCATAGTTTACTTGATTCTAGAATAGTTTTTGCCCTAAGTTGAGGACTCCCTCCAATAATGTCATTTACCTTTAACTGCATTTTTAACATTGCAGCCATTCTCAACATACAACACCCCCCCCCACACACACATCAGTGTAATGTTTTTTTCATAACATACCACTAGAACAAACATTACTCAAAAAGATTTGGTTTAAGTATAACTGCGCACATAAACATCATACAGTACATATTTCATCATGATGAAGACTTGGACACATCAGCATACCAGATTACACAAGACAATCGTACAAGACATGTCATACACTGCAAACACATTAAACGGTTTCAACCTGTCGAGTATAGTAGTGCAGTGGCACTTAAATCGCCGTATTTCAGCGATTCGATCAACACGTAACGCAGGAGAACATGAAAACGATGCGCACTGATTCTTGCTTTCTACATCTGAAATGCTAATTGTGTCCTTCTTTCTGATTGGTCAAAACACCAATGGCTGGCAGACCTGGGCCAATCAGAGTAAAGAATAGAAAGAGCAAATAAGCACCTTTTAGCTGAAATCTGAAATGGAAATAGCGCCTTTTGGTTGAAAGCATACATTTCATATCATTTTTTTAAATATTTTCTGAAATGATTTTAAGAAAACAATATGCCATTTAGATACACATGACAGAGGTCTATCCAAATCATGAAAAACATGCAACTTGGTGAAAAGTGGATTTAGCGCCTTTTGGTTGCAAGCTCTTCATATGTCATGAGAGACTCTCAGCAGGTAAACTTTAACATTTGTGACGGACGACGGACGCCGGACGACGGACGGACGGACGACATTTGGATCCCTTTGTCTCGCCTTCACCTCCGGTGCGCGAGACAAAAAGGGAGACAAAGGGGACTTGAAGAATTATTGTCCAATCAGCCTTCTATCCAATGTGTACAAACTTTTCACAAAGATTCTGACAAACAGATTGGAGAGAATACTAGATGACAACTAACCAAGGGAACAGGCGGGGTTCAGGAGAAATTTCTCAACAATAGATCACATCCACACCCTTAATCAACTGAAAGAAAAATATCAGGAGTTCAATATATCTGTATGTGTAGCATTTGTGGATTATGAGAAAGCCTTCGACTCTGCTGAAACTTGGAAAGTTCTCCAGGCACTTAAGCAACAAAACATCAATCCCAACTACTTTTAAGTATTCAAAGACATCTACACTGGCAGTTCAACTACTGTTAAAGAGAATACACAGTACTGGTTGATTACTTGCAGAACAACATCATTTTGATATCAGCTGCTTTCAAACCTTCTGTGAACAGATGGTATTCTAAAAATGTCATTATAGTACAGAGAGAGTTGTTGAAAACAACAGAACACTTTGTCTTTGACAAATCTGCTACACAAATCCCCACTGCTGACAAAGTACTAACGCAGAAATCAATATGTGGGACTATATGCCATTCACACTGCAGGAACTGAGTTGACTCAGTCGGGTATTCAAACTGTCAATTCCTCAACTTTTTATTGCATATGAAGTGAATTAGTCCCACATTATAATGCAAATGTAATTTACTCTCACCTGGAAACAAATGAAATGTGAAATTTTGATGAAAGATTTTCCATCATCAACCGGTACTGTGTATTCTCTTTAAATTACACAAAGAAAGCATCAGAATACCAATAAGGAAAGGAGTGAGGCAGGGGGATACCATATCTCCAAAGCTCTTTACAGCATGCTTAGAACACATCTTCAAAGACATCAACTGGGCAGATAAAGGTATCAATGTGAATGGGGAGAAACTCAATCACCTCAGTTTTGCATAAGATATCATTATCATAGCTAACAACTTCAGTGAAATGGAAAGTATGTTACAGGAGCAGCAAGCAGGAAAAGAGGACTGAAAATGAATATGAAGAGGTCCAAAGTAATGGCAGATTTTTCAGTTGAACACAAACCAGTCATTATTTTTGGAACACAGTTGTAACATGTATCTGAATACATCTACCTGGGTCAAGGATTCACTCTTACTGAAAGAAATCAAGATGATGAATTAAGGAGGAGGATCAAAGCAGGCTGACAAACATTTGGGAGATAAAGCCACTTCATGAAGGGTAATCTGCCATTGTGTTTGAAAAAAAGAAAGTGTATGACCAGTGCATTCTCCCGTCAATGACATATGCAACAGAAACATGGTCTTTAACAACTAAAATGGAGAGAAAGTTAGCAGCCGTACAACATAACATAGAGCGAAGTATGCTGAACATAACATACAAAGATCGAAAACCAATAAATGGATAAGGGAGCAGACCAAGGTCAGGGACATAATGAAAGTAAACAAACAACGTAAATAGAAATGGGCTGACCATGTCACCAGAAGGAGAGATGGAAGATGGGGCACGCAAATTACCGAATGGACACCCCTAGACGGAAAAAAAGGAACAGAGTCAGGCAAAGAAAGAGATGGAGAGATGAGCTACAACAATTCTGGAATGATACCAACTGGTATAGATATGCAAGGGAAAGAGGAAAGTGGAGAGATCATGCTGAGGCCTTCATCCAGCACTGGATTGACAATGGCTGAAGAAGAGTTGGTGTTGAGGAAACAAAATTGTCTGCTTAACTGAGCTCCAACACTCAGCTCAGTTTTAGTTACGATACCGATTGCACTATTGATTGCACACAACACCGAGTGACGTCACGCGCGATTCACCGCGTTGGCTGAAAGTGGCGTTGATGGCCGAAAAAATGGACAAATGTTACAAAAACGTCACCAAATTAATAGTGCCAAAAAGAGTTTCTGTCAAACAAAATTGTGTGAATCTGAAAGATAAGTTTCTTTTTTTCTATTTCCATATGGAATTTTCATGCCAATTTGACTTATCTATTCTTAAGGGGAAAAGATACTTTCAGCGGATTGCGTCGCACGGTGAAGCTTCTCCATAGCCAACACACACATGTTAGCTCTGCCAATAACTGGACCAACACCAACACCACATTTCAAAACCGAACTTGAAATCACCCACTGTACGCGCAAATTGCATAGACGGACGTACGTGTAACAAAATGCAAATGATTGTACGTAACCTTTCGAACTTTTCCGAACGCTAACAAAACAGAACGGCGAGTCAATTATGACCAAACTGTTTGTGATGGTTTAAATGAATTTAAACACAGAGTTTGATAAATGCCTAATGGATACAATAATTATATTGGCTGGCCTTTTTGGGGGATACCAAAAATATCGCCCTCTCCTAAGACCATATTGCACTCGTCTTCGACTCGTGCAGTATGATTCTAGCTTAGGCGATATTTTCTCGTATCCCCCTCAAGGCCAGACAATATAATACAATTATTATCCGTATCAGACATCTGAGCTGTGCTTTTACAAAAATAATAATATTTCCCTATATTTTAGTGGCAACACGGCTAAGAGGGGTATATTGCTCATATTCCCCTCTTTCACTGGAGTCTATGGGATTTGCACGTTACAAAAGAGTGGAATATTGATCTCAAATTCCCTTTTTTCAACATCCGGGAACTTGGCAATCACTGACTGAGTTTGTACCGCGATCACGTACCGCGACACGCAAAGGTAGTGTCATTCCCCATAGGTTTGCACGTGAAATACGCTGATGATCGCTGATTTTTGCGGTGCGGTAGACTGTAACTTTAAATTACTTAAACTTTTGGCATTTTAATTTGGTAGTTTTAACTCCCTCACGTTATTGAACTGATCTATTCGTTATCGCATCGTTGACACAGCTTCAGTAAATGATTTTTTTTTAAAGAAGTTAGTAACGTTAACGAACGCTAACGTTGACGTACGGTACATGTAACTCGTAAAATTACTGTGCCTGGAGCAGTGTAAATTAATCATCGTTAGACAGACTCAGTCAGATTTTTTTTAGTGATTTAAATGTAAGATCAGTATAATAATTATCGATTCTTTTATTACCAAACATTTCATTACAAGGTTACAATACACCTGGCCCCATAGCAACGTTGTTACCTGTTAAATACCTGCACACAGTTACACTAATCACAGATCATAACAGTATCATGTAAAAGTTAACGTTAATGTAAGACTCCGTGTCTAAAACGTTACTTTCTAACATCAAACTCAATGATTCCCTGTAATGTAGGTCTACAGAACTCTCTCAGTTGGGGTCGGATGCCTAGCCCTTTTATTAGTAGTAGGCTACATTAGAGATGTTGATCAACTCTGTTAGATAGCGCTCGTAGAAGTTATAACAGTGTTAGTACGCTAGCCTGGCCTAATGTTAGTCTGATAGATCTAACGTTAGTACCACACATACATCACGTTAGCAATGAATAGTAGTGAATACTTTACCGCATTTAATGCTGCCCGCTGGCGCTGGTTCAGTTCCCCCTGTACGATTATTCACTATCATTTAGAACTTTGGATCTGCTTCAAGTCTCTTTTACGTAGACCCCAAAGCTTTCAAAATAACTTGTCGGATCTCGGGGCCAGATTAGGGTCGTTGATGCATGTGTGCAAAGTGCAAACCAACGATTTTCGACAAGGTAATTCCCAGGGGTGCGCGTATGTGCGTTAGCGTCGATTTACGCAGTGACGTATTTAGCGCATATGTTATAAGGATGAGTAACTTAATACGCGCTCCATAGACTTTGCATTGAAATGGCGGGGACTCAAAAATTGTTATACGCACCTCAATACGCGCTGATATCGAATCGATCGCCCCGTTGATTGCGATTTTTCATGATTTTTATCGAGAAATATCGCAATAATTTCTATGCACACACTCACAATCGATTAAACAGCGTTGTAGATCGATTGGGATTAATTTATTGATGGATTAATTGATTTATGAATGAGTGAGTGAGTGATTTATGGATTTACGGATTTATGGATTTATTTATTGATTGATTTGATTGATTGATTGATTGATTGAGTGATTGATTAATTGATTGATTACTGTGCAATATCTGAATTAATCTATGCTTTATATTGAATATGTATATGTTGTTTATTTTTCTGTAAATCATACAGTTTTAATCTTCGGATTTTCTGTTTAATTTTTTTATCCGCTATAAACCTACACTGAATAAAAAAAAGAAAATGCTGAGCTTGTATTTTATTCTGTTCTTGAATATTTGTTAAAGATCTACTATGTAAGAAATTTTATGTCTCATGTATTATTAAATATTTAGTGTTATGAAACATATTTATAATGTAATCATTTTTTATATTATATTATGGACAATGTAATCTCTTTTTGTGTCATGCTGAGGGATATAGAGTATAAACATTGGGATTAAATATTAGAACAAAGCAAAATCACACACAGACACACACAAACACATCCATGGGACATACATAGTACCTGCACACACACACACACACACACACACACACACACACACACACACACACGCACACAGACACACACAATGGCATGTTACTCAAAAGTCTTTCAACAGAAGAAAAAAATACTTGCTCGTACACTTCAAACAATTTGTATACCACATATATTTCTCAATAGTTGCAATTAGAAATCAATATTTCTTTTACTCATCTAAATATATTCCAGACGGTGAGTTGCAATGAATCACTTTATCCATCCGTTCCATCTAACGATGCAGACCAATATTTATTCTAGTTCTTTAAATTTCGTTTATGCTACCTACTGTAAAAGCTTAAACCAATGACCTTTAACTGCTAAGTTTCTCATATGTGATAACATTTTAATTTACATGTATTATGCTTTGTCCTTTACTATGTTATGCATTTCATGTAAACATCTAATTTCCCTTTCTTGCATCGGTAATAATGTAGTGCAACCACTAAAAAAATGAAATATGTCATGTGAATATGAATTATTGGACAGATGAACCAGTCTTACAACAGCTTGACATGCACAGATATTTCTGTGTAAATATTCAGCTGATTCAGAACTTTCATCCAGATTAAAGGAACTTTTCCACGAACATTCAATGTGGATGGAGTGAATCCAGCATATGATTAGAAATTCAAGCTTGAAACTTTGAGGAAATTAAGCCAAGTGACTTTGTACATTATGCATTTCACTATTTCACTATTTTTTTTTCTTCCATGTAGCACGAAATTTTCTCAGGCATGAACAAGCTAAGATGAATTTGAAAGCATTTTACAAGGTGCAAGGTCTGTTGTTTTGATAGCCCAAACAGAGATTAACGTAACCTTTACGTCTCACACCGCTTTATAGTATTGTTACATATTGCTTCATAACAACAATACAACATATATATAGTCCTTGAACATTTTTAGATATGGGCAAGAGAAATGACTGAAAACTTACACAGAGAGTATGGCGTTGTCACCAAATTTCTTAGTGATGTTGGATGTACAAACTAGGTCATAAAATCATGTGTATCCGTATATGTATACTGCTTGGTATACAAATTTTAATGAGCTGGTTGCCATTCATTGCTTTTCAAGTTTTACACCTGGTAGAACTGGTCACCAACAGTTCAAGAACAAAAACCGAAACCTTCAAGCAATCCTTTCCATGAAAAGTAGTTGTTCATTTCTGTAAATCACATATTTCATCCTATATGAGAAGCTGAACCCCACAGTCTGATTTTTAAGACATTGTCTGCACGCTCAGTGTGTCAAATAATTGGTGGTGTGAAGTGCAGGTTTTCCATGCAGATCCAGGATATCTCAAAATATTACAAAATGAAATGCTCATCAGTAGTGATCAAGATGCAGAGAAGATGCAGAGAACACAGTGAAGAATATGACTTTGCTTGGATGATGGTGGACATGAAACTGAATTCATACTGAAGTCCAAAAGTGAAAATATGCTTGCAACTCTGCCATTATGATTTTAATCAAATTGATGACCTGTGATAAATGATAAAGTAGATAAAGAAATAGCAGTAAATTTACATATTTAGTTACAAGATCACAAGACTCACATACTACAAGAAACTTTTTTTTTGACCAATGCATGTTTTCCATCAGTTCAGTTTGTTTACATTTTCCATGTTTTATTTGTATTATACATGTATTTACTGTAGAACAAACAGTTATCTTAATTGGGTTTCCAGAATCTATGCATGGTCTGTTTGGAAATTTTGAAATAATAATGAACTTTAAAAAAATGCAACATTTTCTCACCAACTATATAAGCTATTAAGCTTATAAGCTATTACAAATAATGACCTAACCATCCTGATTTGATACTGTACAAAGAGCATTGCCTTTTTTCTGAATGAAATTAAATGCTTCATTTAAGCCATAAGGCTAGGAGCTCACAGTAGTAGTACGCTATTTTCATTTTAAACCCTTGAAAACTGAAGCATTGTGAATTGTGAGCACATACATCTATTTCAAATTGTAAGTTGATACAGTATGTACCTCTATTTCTTAATTTGTCTTAATTTTGAATAATTTCTTTATTGTAAGTAAAAAAGGAATAAAAGAAATATCAATACATCTAACTTAGATGTTTTTTTTATGTAAAACATGTCTACTTATGAACTTACATTGTAATTATTAGGTGAATCAACTGGATGCAATCTTGAATTCCATAAGTTGAAAGTCGAGCAGTAATGAATTCCAGTAACTGCAATGCATGGAAGCATTTACTAGTACCTGGAAGAAAATGATAAGAAATGTAGAGTAATTCTTCAGTAAGTTAAGACTAAGTTAGACCGACGGGGTCTGTCCGTTTCCTTCGGGGACTTCTCATTTAACAGTATTTGGCATTAGTCTCGGTCATTCCCTAATGTCAATACTGTTTACTGAGAAGTCCCCGAAGGAAACGGACAGACCCGGTCGGTCTAAGTTATAGACGTGTAATAAAATAAAATTAATAAAAAATATATATACTAATATACTAGCCTAGATTGTACATTGTGATAGCGCACTAAGAACCCCAAAATATATTAATTATTGATTATTATTATTATTAGCAAAATAACGGACCAAAAACTCATTTAACTTTAGATCTGAAAAAAACAATCAACTAAACTCTGTTTGTGTTTGTTAAAAGTAGAACGGTCCACACACCTGTAGGCTTTGTCAATGACTAATGTCAAATTGCACATATCTGGGAACAGTACTTGTTGGAAACATGAATATTAAGGTCGTTGCCGTGTTGGGTCTGATTAGTCTGACGTAGAGTCAAGACCAGTTCATCAAAATTTAACACACGCAAAGCTTTTTACTTTCATGTTGTCCGGCATCATTGGCTTATTAGTAATTTCTCTTTGAAAATACGTCACTAAATTTAAACGAGAGCAGTCTAAAAGCATACGGTTTACAGACTTACTTTCTCCAGCGTCTCCAGCTTCCGAGTCAGCAGCTTAGCCTGCGTTGGCGAGCACCACAGTCAGACAGGTCTATTTCCCCGGCCGCGCATGGCCCATTGTGCACTGTATAAGTTAAAATGGGCTCGTCCAATTTCAGACAGAATGAAAGTGGAACTGTCAGCCTACATTGGCAGAAAGAGCTTTTACTTACAGGCAACAGCTTTATTTGTCCTGCGGTCAGTTGAGTCAGCCAAAGCCACAAACATTAAGTTCGTGAGTTTATAGCAAACAATAAGAACTAACGTTAACGTTAACGTTAACGAGGCAGAACACATTCACCGCGGTGTCTGTATTCGATACATATTTTTCTTTGAACGGCTATTGAATGACAAAAATCGCGATAAATCGCGATATATCGGGAAAATGACGATAAAATTATTGTGTCCAAATGTGTAAGTTTTTAAAAGATGGCAAACATTTAGAAATGCGTGAATACATAGCTTTAAAAAAACTATCTCTACGTCATATTTCTCATTTGTAATCAAACTGCTGGTTTATATAATTAACGTGATGCCTAATAATTTGCAAAAGTCATGAACCGAAAGTAGCGAACGAAGGCATAGAATATTGAAGGATTTTAGGGGTGGCCAGCACCCCCGGCAGTTTCCCAGTGCGTACCCGGTAGTTTTACTCGTACTGTAGGCCATAATGCGCACAAAACGTCACTGCGTAAATCGACGCTAACGCACGTACGCGCGCTACCCTGGATGATGGATCAGCCAGAGATTCAAGCTTATCGACGGTCGTTGTGCAAACCAGCGATGTTTGAGGCGCGTACGTTATATTCACAATGTACGCGCGCCGGCAGGCGTGGTCACTACTGTATATACGCTTATCTTTACTAAACGTGATGTACAAACTCGAGATGGATCGTGTGTATTTCAATGGCAAAGCTGTTTGGGACCTCGTGAGCTGCTCTCAGGGAAATCATCAATGTACTCCAACAAGCGCACCGCGAGATGATTTTTATCGCCGGTGGCTTGTGGGATATCATTGAATTTTCCCTGAAAGATCGGCGTATATCGATCCGAAAGTGGCCCGAGTTTCAATAGTCCCATATGTGCAATAAATATGAAAGGAGTTGCAACTAATAATCGATCCTAGGATCGACCGGACATCGATGATCGAGCTTTAACGTTAACATCGACACACGTCGGTAAGTTTAAAGACAAATGCAGATGGTTAATAATAATAATATCGTTTTAACAAGTTACAAGACATATCTAACATTAGGCCTATCACATCTAACACTACAGAAGAATCGCAGATTTTACGATTTAACTGTAGTGTTAGGCATGATTATGTTGTTGATGCATCATCATCGACATCGTCAGTAGACGGACAACACAGACACGCACGCTGCACGGCGGCGGCAGTGCCATGCCAGCCGACGTACTCTGCTGTCACTGAGACTGAGTCTGAGTGAGAGTGCGACAGTGTGCATTCTCGTACGTAGCCTGAAATTTTTACTAAATTAATTTCTGATGAATGCAAAGGTCTGTGGTAGGCAGGGTCTTTAATAAATGATTTCAACTTCCAGTAGTCTAACGTTATATCTAATGGGTATATTTTTTCAGTTACTCCACCAGTCCGGGTCAGGACCAGGTCTAGGACAGGTACGAGTACGACGTTAGTAGTTAACGTTTACTAACAACTTAGTTACGACGGCTAACAACGGTTAGACCAAAGTTAGACTATAAGTTAGTCTTTCGTTTAATGTTAGATCTAGTGCTAGATCTTGAGAGTAGAGTAGGGCTGGCCTAAAAAGGGCAAGTTCCTCTGTTAGACTTCTTCAAGTTCTTGTTTGAATAAAAATACATTCTGTAGACCAATAAAGCCAAAAGGCAAAGCCCAAGCAAGGAAGGAGTACATTGTCGTTAATTAACATTGGATCAACTTCTGTAAATGTTATTGTCTTTACATCTAAGTTCACTGCTATAGCAGGTCTGTATCTCGGTTCTACTAAATCTATTATGTTAAATCTAAGCTAAGGTACCCACCACTTTGTACTGTACGCACGGTTAAAGACAATACTGTTGTCTTGCTGGACTCTCTTGGCCTTGCCTTCAGGCACTCATGGATTTTGAACACAACAAACTCTGGTCCAACAATATCCGTCAAGATTATTCAACCACTGAAAAACAATCGCAGACGCTGCGCAATAGGTCGAAGCTTTCAGGGACTGGTTGAACTTGAAGAATGCAGGGTTCTTGTTTTAATCATGTTATTAATAATAGTGATCTAGCCTAAAATGTGTGAGGGAAAACAATTTGGCCTTCCCTGCCCACTGAATTAGATCTAACTGTAACATTACTGTTACCGCTAGACTAGCGGTAACAGTATTGAGTAATGTTACAGTTAGATCTAATTCAGTGGGCAGGGAATGCCAAATTGTTTTCCCTCACACATTTATCCAAATGTAGATTCAGCGTAGGAAATGCACTGGGGTTGAGGGTGATTTAGCCTCCCAACTTAACAAAGTAGCCCCATAAAGTCACAAAACAGCCCTCAATTTTCCTTGTAGGGTTCAATGATAACATATTGGCATCACTAACTCAGGCTTGAAAGTAGCCCCATCAAAATAAAATTTTATTTCCTGCCCTGCAGGAAAGCAGCCCCCCAAAATGAAATATTATTTCCTGCCCTGTGTAGATAAAGATACAGCTAGTGCTCAAAATTGCTTTTTTTTTTATACAATTAATCATTTGAAATTGGGCCATTGCATTGGCATGCACCGATTGTATATGTAATGGTAGTCTAAGGTTCAGACACATAACATCCGGACATGGATTCATGTACCATTGACTATGGACCATAGACTCTTTAACCGACTTAATTTTATATCAACACCTCTATAGCAAATTATGCTATACTGGCTTACTTATTTCAAGTAAAGTAAGTTCTGTCAAGTGGCAAAGTCCACACATCATGGCATGTCTTCAGTTTCACATTGTAAAACGTATCTGGAAATAATAATATTACACCTAATATATCTTCTTCATTTTTATTCGAAGGTATTCTATGGGAGTTTGCTCACTATCAAAAATCATCTGAAAGTATCTGGAACTATCACTTGGCCAAGAATCAAGGTATTGGCGTATTTCAATTTTAGTAATTTTTGTCATGTTGTGATGGTGTTCAGTACCTGTAAGGTTTACATGTAGATCTACCTTCCTATAGTCTGTAAGAAAACTTGGAACTAACATTAGGTCAAGGTTGAAATGACAACTTTTCCCTCTGAAACTGTTCAATGGCCCACATGTATTATGAGTTTCTTATGTGGCTGACTTACAGCACTAATTCCCTAATATAGATTTAGTTTTTACCCAGTGCAGGTAAGCGGGTGGTTACTATACAAAACATCTTAAACTAATAATATTCATGTTTTAGTGAAATTCGCAAAATGCAGGAGATTCATGTGATCAAAGTGTGTGGCCAACCACATCCAGGATGATCCTGCAATATTCATAAAAGTCTACCGGTATGTGTACCATATGCATTGTGGCACCATCTTTTCTCCTTAAACTTTCCTTGCACATTGTGATTGATTTTGAATGCGAAATAATACCAAAGGTGTTTTGGCCAGTTAAAATCTCTTTAAATGTATACATTTTTAGCATTCATATCTTCATTCATTTAATGTGTATTTGATTTTTTTTTTTGGGGGGGGAAGAAAATTTATTGACATGAGTCAAAGAAATTTTAAATATATATATTACTCCATTTTTCATGTTAACAGAATGCAATAAAATGTTTAAAAACTTTTTTCTACTATTACACTTATTTACAGTTTA
>JZLH01S0036633.1:36532-51663 GCA_001188425.1 Eucidaris tribuloides
GATTCAAGCAAAAGGCTAGAAAAAGCATTTACTAGTTTTTATGCATATGGCCCATTGTGACTGCAGAGGTTGTCAAGCACTCCCAAGTTTGCGAACGAGGATATGACGGAATGATATTCCAGCCACGTATTTGTGTGTGTGCGTGTGTGTGTGTGTGTGTGTGTGTGTGTGTGTGTGTGTGTGTGTGCGACGGTAGGGATCCCTCAGGGGGCGCCCTTTTTCGACACACACACAAAAAAATCATTGGGCTTTTAAAGTTATGGACAATTCCTACTAAGATTTTCCTTCACGGACATAATGAGGCACCGTCCTTTCTTTTTTTTTGTGTGCTTGCCGTGCCACTGTTTGGCCTGAACGATATGACTTGTCATTGAAAACGGTTTCCCGTGGGCATGGGAAGCCTATTTTTGTCGTTCGTCTCGTAGTTTGTCCCGTGGTTTGGGTGTGGAACAGGGTCCCTTCGCCCACAAGACTTTACCCTGTCGTCTCTCCTGTACTTGATGTTATTGAATGCAGTTATTCACCTGATGAACAACCCATCACTTATGAAATTGCGTGAACTGTAATTGATCTGTTGTCTATTTGATGTAAACACAATTCCGCAAATAACCGTCTGCCACATTTTAGACAAAATTCCTTAAAGAAAACATGACCTCTCTATTTAGCTGTTATTTTGATCATGTCTGATGCCTATCATGCACGTCAAGCTGAAGAGGTATATTGGTGCCATATCTTACATCTGATATAAAATTAGATGGGCTTGAACTATTTTTTTTGTCAATGCTAATTTTGATAGACATTTCCAAATAATATCGCACAATGAACAAATTAATAATGTCTTCACATCATTACGGCATTCCATTTAACCCGATGTCTTTGATAATCTGGAAATCCCATCGGATTTCTGTAGCCAAAGGGTTAACGTTGCCAAGTACGAAGTTGGTGTATGAAGACATGCGCAAGGAATGAGGTAAATATTTAATCGATGGCGTAAAGTGACACGTCACGAAGCTGGTCACAGGAAGTTAGCATGTGCTGTAAGAAGTAGGGCGAGAACAACGAATTGCCTCTTACCTGAAAATCATTGGGTCATTATACATGAAATCAATATATTGTGAATTGTTTAAAATCCTTTTGTCAGTTCAGTGCAAAATCAAATCAACGAATGATTTTCAACTCAGTGGCAATTTAATGTTAGCGTCCTTCTGCTTAGAGCATACGATATCGCCATTTTACTGGGCGAGTGAGCATTCAATCCAACGTTTATTGTGAATTTGATCCATTATCTCGATTAAAAAGAATTTGTACTATTTCACTACTACTTCTAGGTTTAATGATCTCCGAACTAGGGCGGATTACGTACAGTTTCGTCAAGACATTACACAATACAATGGGTATCTGTGGCTGCCCTGCTTTGGTGGGTTTGCTATGCACAAAATCTGCCTTATACCAATGCTCTCCGGAGAACCACGAAATCCGAACGATCCCGAGATCTTAGTGGGGCATCCTGACCATTTCCGCAATTTCTGGGCTTTCTGGAAACGGAGGAAAATGATCAAAATTCCATCATCAGGTAAATAAATATGCGCAAGCGAACGTGAATACGTAATTAAGTGAAGGAACGTCACTGAATAAGTCTATGACTGAAAGAATGAGTGACGAAATTGATAAATGGGTAAAACAACATAATGACAAGTAGAATACAAATGGAATTTGAAGAAATAGTTTCTGAAATTATTATTTTTCCCCTGTCGAATTAACTTTACACTGCATAAAACAAGAATATTTAACAAATGTAATTTGAGTCATAAACACAGTGGCCAAAGCCAGATTTTTATCATCATTGGATTTGGCAGCATATCTTGAGTTAACGTTACCAGATCTTCACCTACATGTATAAGCACCCCTCTCCCTGTTGCATAGGTTTGAAATACATGTCTGTGTAGTGTTTCTGCAGTAATCATTACTGTCTATGCCATGCTAAAGTTGTTTTCTCTATAAAAAGTGAGAGCTACGAAAAATGTTGCTTATGACACATGATTATCGTAAGTAAAAGGGTTAGAGTTAAGCCAAGCCGCACTTGTCTACTACAATTGTGTTTATAATGTTCGTTACTTACTTATAATGTATGCGTAAAAACTGTATGGTATTTTATTTGACTCCACTGTTTGAATATTTCTATACAACTTTCCTTTTACAGCACTTACAAACGTCAGCATTAAGCGCGTTATAAATGTTATTTATCATTATTATTATTACTATGGTCGAGAAACTTAATATCGGCACTCAACATTGACTGAGTCAGTTATAGAAAAACGAACTACTGGTGTCGGTGTCGTCTCCATTTTAATGCCTTCGCTCCTTAACGGGCTGGAGGCATATGTTTTCGGATTGACCGTCCGTCCGTCCGTACACCCTGATCTCGTTATCGCCATGTCTGGAGAACGTCTGGCCGATTTTGGTCCATGCATGAACTATGAAAAGTAAATGAACTGACATGATTTTGAATTATAGCTAACAAAGGTCAAAGGTCAAAAGTCAATTAAGTTTGCATAAATTGCCATATTTCAGGGATTCATGATAGCCAGGGGGTCGAAAAGTGATGTGAATTGCCAGGATGTTTTGTTACAGGCAGCTAATATTTCGTCCAAGTGATAAAGGGTAATTAAGTTAGTAAACGTTATATTTATTGGTATCTTCCAGGGCAAAGTTATGGGTGTCCGGTGATGATTTGGTTTTGGGAGAAGCTTAGTGATAAGTAGGAAAATGTTTCTGCAAATTAAATAGAAGTCAAAGGTCAAACAAAATTTTAGTAAATCGTGAAGCTTTAATTGAAAAAAAAACAAAAACAAATGTCCAACTATAATATCTGAGCTACATAGTGTTGTGCCACAAACAAACATCCTAAAATTACAAAACTTTGGAAGGTTATACAGCTACCGGCCAGATATGCATGGACAAACATCACGTTTGACTTATTACTCAGGTAGAGTACAAAGTAGTGTGGATTTATAACCCAGCAGTCTATGGTTGAAAAAAGAAAAATGTATCCGGTCAAACTGAGTACCCATACTTTTTCGCTTTTTAAAGCACGAAATCTCTTGGAAGGGCTTCATTCTTAGACCTTATCAAAGACACTTAGAGCACTGAGTATTATGTAGCCCCCATTTTTGCAATGGTGCATCATTGCCTTGTTTTCGGTCAAAATCTGTATTTTTCTTCTCCTCCTCCTTCTTCTTCTTCTTCTTCTTCTTCTTCTTCTTCTTCTTCGTCGTCGTCATCGTCTTCTTCTTCTTCTTCTTCTTCTTCTTCTTCTTCTTCTTCTTCTTCTTCTTCTTCTTCTTCAAATTTTGTAGGTATGTTCACGACTATCTGATCTTAATCACTGGCCTCTTTGTTTTTCAAATCACGCATGAC
Source organism: Eucidaris tribuloides (assembly GCA_001188425.1). Taxonomy (NCBI): domain Eukaryota; kingdom Metazoa; phylum Echinodermata; class Echinoidea; order Cidaroida; family Cidaridae; genus Eucidaris; species Eucidaris tribuloides. The sequence goes on from JZLH01S0036633.1 coordinate 39,950, forward strand.
GGTCCATTTTGTCCTTTTTCGTGCCATGCATGTCGTCTTTTTTCTGCAATGTCTCCATCATTTCTCAAGCTACAGACTTCTTCTTTGTCTTTATATGTTTTATTGGTTTTAAAAGCAAATCAATACATGAAACAAATCAAATAAAAAAGAAAAAAAAGAAAAAAGACAGCATTACCAAAGTAATAACAAATAGATCTAGATGTACTTTCCGTTCCAGTTTAACCACTATCACGACTATGAATATCACTCATACTAAACAAAAATAAAAGCAGTCACTCTGTCTCATACTTATTGTTATCTATATACATGCGCAACAAATATGATACATATACGGTCATGGATAAAAGTTTGGAATATATCTTTTCTACCAAATGCAGTTTTCAGTCATATCAGGAAAATGTGGACATAATGAGTAAGAAGTGAATTACTCAGAGAAGAACCCTGCCCAAACGTAGAGTTCCTTTGTATAATAATTCAAACAAACAAGAAGTAGAACAATGTAACAATTATAATTAGATTTCAAATCTCCATTTTCGGAAATAAACAGGGAGTTTGTTATTTTGTTTTGCGATACAGTATTCAAGATCTTTATTGGTCTTAATAAAGCATTTAAAACCATCGAATTAAGCTTGGTACTTTATTTTAGAATTTACATTGGCCCTATACAATATAATACTTGAGTAAAAGAAACAGATATGTGAGAAATTTATCAAATTCACAACCGAACTTTTTTTTTTCAAAGGTTGAGACATTTAATGGTTTGCAGGTTTTCTGAATAATAGTGTAAATAGTTTCCCCCCAGATGGGTTTGACAAAAGGACATTCAAAAAGCAGATGTATATAGGTTTCAGGCCGGGTCAGTGTTACAGAATCAAAATTTTCAGAATCTTTTCTTTACTTTTATGTATAAAATCATTCAAACCTATATCTCTATGAAATAACTTGAAATAGAAAGAAAGAATACGAGTTCTTATAGTGCATCCAAAGTTATTCATATGGGTCTTTTCCCAATCAGCTCCATCAGTGTTTTGGCGGTCATTCCAAAATGAATTTTGTCGTTCTGGAGATCATGATTCTAACATCGTACTACAGTGTGTCTCAAAAAAAATGTGCAAGTGAAAACTGACCTCTTTGGCAATTAGAAAATACTCCTGTGAGATGATGCTCACATCAATTGAAGAGCATAGTGTTAGCTTTCAAATACCATTAGTTTTGATCAATTTGCTTATTTTGATCTTGAGATATGTTTATTTAAATACAAAATGGTAAAATCACAATTGTGCAACATTCACTACAGTCCTTTGTAAAAGTGACACAATTTGATTCCACCCATTTGTTGTTTACAAGATGTCTCGAGATTAAAACAAGGAAATTGAGCAAAACAATGATATTTAAAAGCTAAGACTTTGCTCTTGAGTATTTTCTAATAGCCAAAAAGGGCGCTTTTTACTTGCACAATTTTTTGAGATATGCTGCAGCACGTCTGAAAAAAATGTACAAGTGAAAAGCACCCTCTTTGACAGTTAGAAAATACAGCTGTGACACATGTTTACGTCAACATCAAGGCAAATTCTTAGCTTTTAAATGCTGTTTGTCTGCTCAAATTGCTTGTTTTTATTTCAAGATATCTTGTAAAAAAATAAAAGGGTGGAATCACAATTTTGTCACTTTTACGGGGGCCTGATGCAATCATTGACATTAGTAAAAGTGGCACATTGGTGATTTCTACTTTTCGTTGTTAATTGAACATATCTCAGGATTAAAACAAGCAAACCTAACAGAACAAACGGCATTCGAAGGCCATGACTATGCTCTTGATGGTGATGTATGCATCACGTCACAAAAAGGTCTTTCTCATTACCGAAGAGGACGCTTTTGACTTGCACAATTATTTTTGAGACACAATGTATATGCACATATCGTCATTTTGAGAGTTTTTAGGAGCTTACTTTAAATGTCATCAAATATTTTGTCAGGGGTTAAGTCGGAAGTGGCTAGAAAATCTTCTGGTATATTTCTTAATATGATATTGTATTTGCACCTGTCTTTTTAATTTTTTTTACTAATATCATAAAAATCAATAATAAGTTCTTCAAATAGTTTATAACCAGGGTGGGGAGTAAATCACTAATATTTACAATTCCTTTGTTTAACTGATCTTCATACAAAAAATATTGCTTTGATTTAGAAGAGATATGTTTGTTAAACCAAATGCACTGACAAGAACCAATTGCAGAAAAGACTATATTCAACACATTTTAAACAAAATTTTCTCTAAATATGTACCATGTTTGAAAGGATTCAGCTTACTGACTTGATCGTAATTTGTTTAAGGTATTTGTCGGAGCCTGTGCTTTCCATGAAATATCTTTTCTGTTACAAAAATCATTCAAAATAGACATTTCAATTGACTTCCACATGCTTTGATAATTATCATCAAGAAGCGTTTTGACCCATGACATTTTTGAGCAATAGAAAATGTGTATGGATCAATCATTTTTAAGCCTCTAAAAGAATAATCATTACAGACAAGTTGTCTTATGACGCTATCACTGTCACCAATCCACATAAATTTATATAGTATTGTATTCAATTGCTTAAACAATTTCTGAGGAATTTTAATACACAGCACTGAGAAGAAATAAAGAATTTGTGGCAGCAATACGGTTTTCCCAACCAGAGATAAATTAAGCCACAGACTTCTAACAGATTGCTCTGGTTAGTTTCAGACTTGCTCTTTTATGTGCGATGATAAACTGCTCTTTAAAATGCAACCTTCACACTTGAAATCAACGTCCGAAAACGTCTTGTTCCAAAGTCATGCAAATTCTCGAAAGTCAACGTCTCTAAGTCCTGAAAAAAGAAAAACAAAACCAAAAACAAAGTCCTTCAATTTTATGTTTCATCTTCGTCTCATATTTTGTGAATATATTGAGTTCATCATTGCACGTATCTCTGCCAATTCTAATGCACCAGTGATCAAAGAGATAGTGCCCTCTATATAGCGGCCGTCTTTGACTGGTCTTAACTCCGTCATACATGGGTAATTTCGTACCATTCCTGGGATTTAAGTATTTGAATATATCTTCTATGTAGGAATTAAAAAATATATACTGTTGTTGTATATGTCTTCACGAAAGAAATTTGCCAAATTGCACTCCAAAATCATAAATGCATGAAAATATCGAAATAAATTAAACTTGTTTTAAATTCGCAAATTTTGTAGATAGGCATTTCAGGCTTGGCAGGTATTTGTATCTTTGTATTTGACAACTGGGTGCCAGGTTTTGTGAAAAAAGCTGACGTCAGCGCGAAATTATGGGAAGACCTCATTTTCCAATGTCGCCTAATAGCGCGAATTACTTCCTTGCGTGCATTTTGTTGGGGGCGATTGAAAATGTCTTACTGTGCCCTTTTTATTGATACCAAATAAAGCTGTAGTCATTTAAAATTTCGAATAGATTGCAGCTGAGTGATGGGCAAAACACAGTTTCCACCCAAACATTGTACACAATGTTTATGCTGAAATATTGATGACCTGCGATCTCCCAGTTTTTGGCGGAACCTTGTGATCCGCAGACGACGTGACGAATTTGCCACGATGGAAAGCGAAATGTCTTTAAAAATGTCGTTACAGTCAGAAAATCGCCGATTACGATTGGTTTCAACATAAAGGCATGAAGTACGTTTATCGTCCGAAAATAATTGAAAATATTTCCACTCCTTACACAAATGCCCGAATTATTCACAATCTCACTGAAGAGGAAATTTCCATTTTTGTAACAAAATGTTACCGGATGAGTGAAATTGGTCTCATCATATTTCCATTCAAAAAAATCCACAACATTAAGGTCCAACTTTCGAGTATGAGGCATCCATGAACTGATGAGATTGCAGAGTTAACCGAGTCAACGGTCACGAAGCGGCTCACATGACTGATTTGGAATCATTAACATAACTCTGGAACAACAATGTTACGGGTCAAGTAGGAAGTATGACACATCAATGAATTTCAGTTCAAATTACATAACCATGCCATGGCCATATTATCTTGATCACTGAACTCTCCACTTTTCCGAAATCACTAATGCTGGACCATATAGCCGGCGCCATTTTGTAGACTTCCTCTCCTTTCTCTTTTCACGTCCCTTCCTCAGAACTATGTTCATTTTACTTGGACATCGATGATCTCTTCACGGCATCATTGCAAGCACATCGTTTAGACACTATTGCGTTTGCAGTTTTCAAACTGTGGTCATTGAAAACTTGTGTCTTTAATCAAACTATCCTAATTTGAACCATAAGGTAAACTGCCTGACACAAGAAAGACCCTGATAGGTATTTGCCTTGTGTAGCAAAGAGATGATGTACTCTTTTTGTGAGTTTGAATAGATTTGTGGACTTCAAGATCGAAGGTCACAAATTTAATTAACCGCGCGGTCGTGTGCTTTGTACAAATAACGGAAAAGATGTTATCCCGCAAATGCCAATGGGTCGTCAGCAGCACACCAGGTTTCGGCCATTTAAGTACTGGACACCTCCCCCTGGCTGGCCGGTGCTGCGCTGGGGTTCCCTATGCAACACCCCATTGACATCTCTACAAGCTTTCCGAACAATCCACACAGATCCCGTCTCAGCCGCCCCACAAATCCTCTTCACCCACCTCTCCCCCTCCCTACCTCCCACCAAATTCCATGATTTGACTCCACCTTTTCTCCGAATATCCAGCAAACCCCCTACACCCAACCCTGACAGTGCACACCTTGCTCCGCTCTCCACTCATTTTGCTCACACTCCACCTTCAGCCCAGCATATCTATCCAACTTCATTTCCCTTGCCTCATCCATCCTCGTCTTCCATGGAACTGTCAATTCCATCATTACAACTTTGCCCACCAAACTAGCCACCAACATTTCGCTCTCTCCTTTACAAATTGGATACCCCTTACATTTGGGGGCTCATGCTTCATCCTCGACTCCACAGCTGCCCTTGCCAATCCCCCATCTCCTTCAACACCTGGTTATGCCTCCATGTGTACCCCTACAATAACCCACCACACGCTGACAGGACATGCTCCAGCGACCCTCTTGCCTCCTTGAAACCCTGCAGCTATCGTCTTCCACACTCCCCCATCTTTTCAAATTAACCGATGATGGCAAGACATCGAAGGTGGAGCTGATCATGAAGCACACGGCTCCGGACGACATTGTTCTAAGGTCATTCCATGAAACCTTCCTCTGCTCCACCCCCTCCCAGCGAGTCCACGCCCCCTATACTCCCTGCTGCACAGCCTTTGCCACCCGACATTCCTCCTTTTTCTCCTTAACTGCCTCAACCACTTTAAATGGCTGAGCGTGGCATTGTGAAGTATGGTGGAGGCATACCATTTGACTGTCCAGCATTCGAATTAAGTTTCTATTCATCCCTTATTATTTTACAGGTTTCTTCATAGCTCATGCGGCACTGCAGCTTTGCGAAGAGACACATCTTTACGGGTTCTGGCCCTTCTCTGTCCGGCTTGACACGAGTTTCGAACGAGTGCCGTACCATTATTTCGACCAGGTTTTAGTCCAACAAAAGCACGCTATGAACCAGGAATTTTCGATTTTCTCCCAGTATCACGAACTGGGAATTGTCCGTCTACACACAGGAAAATGTAAGACTTGAACCTTGGTTACATGATTATAACCCGTTGTTAACCTAAAAAAAATCAACCAATGTGCCTCTTCAATGACTTGGTCTTCGCATCACTTTTGCTTTTCCCGAAACCATCTTATATTCTTATTCGCGTAAAAGTTCATTTTTTCCAGGCCGGGCTCTGTAGAGTTGACGGTAGGCCCACAAGACTTGAGGCGCTATAAACCAAAAAGACTACTTTAAAACAGGGAGCTGTATATTATGAGAGGAAAGAAACTACTTTTCTGTGCTCCCATATGCGAAGCCGTCCAAAATATTTATGGACTGTAGGGCAAAGCCATTTATCGTAATTTTCCGTAGTCCCATCAGTGATATTTTACAAATCCCTAATGATGAATATTTAAATATTACTTAACCAGTAAATCGGGTTTGTTCTCCTTATACCATGTGCGCGTTTTTGAGAAAATTGATTCATCATGACGGTTGTTTATAATGCCATGACCAAGTACGTGTTTGCAGTGTACAAACTACCGGGGACTTTAACCGTGTGCAAAAATAAATTACGTGGCTGGAATATCACTCCGTCATATCCTCGTTCGCAAACTTGGGAGTGCTTGACTACCTTTGAGGTCACAATGCTTCTGTGAAACCGCAGATATTTGAAAACTGAATAGGAAATTTGGTGAGGCATTTGAGCGCAACCATTGTATAAATAATGGAGGACTGCGTGAATGGCTGTTGTTAAATGCATTCAAAAGAACACCTCCAACAGTACATTTCAATGTGAGCCACAGGCCTTCATAGATATTAATAGCATAGCTGTAAAGGCCGATCTAGCGAGTAATGTCCGTGTCTGTGATATCGCTAATGACGGTAATTCCTTCTTCTACGAATGGGACTGAGGAACTTCACTCACTTTTTTTCTAGAGAGTTATTTGCTACTCCGCAACTGTCAACAAGGTGGTTAGACCAAAGACCTCATGACTATTCAGGATTCAGTATCCTGCCTCAGAAATATATTGGGCCATATGCATAAAAACTAGGAATTGCTTGCAAGCAATTGCTTCGAGCAGTAAGATTAAGCCCAATCAATTCCTAAAATCCGCATGCAGAACATATTACGCTGGAAGTAGCAATATTTACCCCATTAAACGGCTGCTTGAAAACGTACGCATACTGCGAACCTTTTGCCTTTTCTAGCAGACATTTGTTTTTTTATTCAAGCTCTGTAATACTAGTCTGAGCGCTCTTGCCTAGTCAGTACATTAGAGTTCAAAACACGTTCATGCTCCTAAAGCTGCATAGGAGGAGAATAAACGAAGGAAAATATGTCTTTGAATCATATCGGAAACTATTCCGTTTCGAAAAGGGGGACAATTATTGGTTAGCACACAGATTCGGAGTTAAACATGACGAGAAACAGGGAGGTTGGCACGATATATCTATTGAAAACCAACTGAAATGTATGCATAACGAACATGTTAATGAAGAAGCATGTTAATAGGTTCCCGGAGAAGAGTCCAAAAAAGTTAATGTAGTAGTGAATCGTAGAGGCAATTTTCGTATAGATGTCATGTTGAGTACCATAAAAAGTGCGTGTGTGTGTGTGTGTGTGTGTGTGTGTGTGTGTGTGTGTGTGTCGTGTGTGCGTGTGTGTGTGTGTGTGTGTGTGTGTGTGTGTGTGTGTGTGTGTGTGTGTGTGAGGGGTGGGGGTGGGGTGGAGAGTTGCTATGCCCCGAGATAGGGGGTGGACAATATTTCTAGAAGTCCCTGATAGGGCCCAGGATTGGGGTGCAATATCTTGTTAAATTCCCGGGAAAATGTCCCAGGTTGGGAGTAAGTAAAATCACACAGGGTGTGTTTCAAAATGTGTTTTCAAGCACTGGCCTACCCCTATAATGGCGAGTGGTGAAGCTAGGGGGCTTCTTCCCACACGTATGCCATTTGAATATACGTTACTGAATCCGTCTTTGTTGGGGTTCGTACCGTTTGACGTCGCTATTGTATGATTGTTGAAACCTTTAGGAATAGCTCACTGATGGCAAACAAACGGTTTGAGCACAAGCAAAGTGTTATGAACACGGAATGTAAACAATCTCTTGAATTCTATCTTTGGCATGAGACAATTTTACCAAGTGCTTATGTATACGGTAAATTACATTTCTGGGAGAACAAAGGTGGGTTTCGTATAATGAATAAACATATTACACGTGAGAGAGAGAGAGAGGAAGCATTTCCTTTTATGGAAGTTATAAAAGAACATTTCACTACTGTATACAAATTTATAGATGTTTCTTTCCCGTGATCGAGCGAGGAACAATTCCACTGACCAGTTCATGAGTGCATGTCTATGGTGGAATTCATTTGGCATGTATTGTTTTGCTATTCCGGGCAAATCTCGAGCAAACTATCGTTTAGTAATTCCTTGTGAACAGGAATCAATCACTTCTGCCTGCTTATTTTTAATACTTGTGGATTCAAGCAGAAGGCAAAAAAAACAACAACAAAAAAACAACAACAACAAAACAATTGTTACTTTTTATGCATATGGCCCATTATGAAAGCACGTGCTCGCTTTCCCTTTCAATAATTTCTTATCATTTGTGGAATGTGTTATGAGGTGAAGGAGCGAACACAATCTTCTGTAATTTCACAAAATTTTCAACTGCAATAATATGAAAAGCACACAAAAACACCCGCTGGTGAAGTACCTTGCAACAGAAATTGTAGACCATGGTTTAATGACGGGACATAATTAGATGCGAAAATTATCGGAAAATCATAAATTATTGCGTTTATGTCAGGATCTGATTTTCCTTTCATCAACGCTGGCACACAAATTATAGGAAGTTCAGTTTCTAAATCTATTTTCTTTGATGCACAACCTCCAACAGTAGCGATCCTTATGCATAGCTAGCAAACCACGGAATTTGTCCTGTTATTTAATAAATGTGAAACTGGTGCCTGTCATCCGAATTTACCTGGGATGGAATGTCAAAGCCAAGTTCAATATTACCATCCATTGTCAAACTTTAGAACTCACGCATACGTTTGCATGAACACCTCCCTACTTGAAACGTAAGCAGCACACCTGTGAGCGAGCACACACTAGTGTGCTAAATAAATGTATATATGATTTGGGGTATAGCGTACCTTCGGTCTTGCAGGCCTTCGGTCAACTGGGCTGTAACCATCGTTCAACGTATTGAGAGGTGCAGGGACTAAGGACAAAGAAATGCTTCTTGGACGACGATGACTGTTTCCTTTTTGGAAAAAAAACAAATTTTGATTTATTGATAAGAAGGGCCTTTTTAGCAATGGAAAGCAGATCGAACCCGTAACTATACTCATAATTACAAAAGTACGGGAAGAACCGATATTTACCAGTAGTCACAAGATTTGTGATATCTCCTCCTGTGAACAATGTTGTACTCCGTATGTTTTTCCATTCACTTTGTACGTGGCTTGAAATAGAGATAAATTGATTGTTATGGTTCAACTACATCTTATGTCTTATACTTAGTATAGTATACTTAGAATAGTATCAACACCAATAACCCTATTTTGCGGAATTTGGTGTATACCTTGTAACACCATTGGCATTTAGGCCTACTTGTACAGAACTAAATACTGCTTAGTTATCATGATGTCAAAATTTATTTATTTTCTTTTGAAATGCAATACTTTTTATACGGCTTTGCGTTATTTGCGTAAAATTCCCATCAAAATTGTTTGCTATTACCCTATTTCCAGTTATATTTCTCCCTCTATATCTAAGGTTATTGATACACAATTTTTTTGGGGGACCAAGAATTAAGTAAGGTATATTTCTACACAGCTACAGAATTTTAGCCATTCTTCAAAATAATAGTAGCAATATGAGGACAGTTTCAAGCAATCCAGGGCATGACCCCCAAAATTTCAAATTCATGGTATCATGACAAATATGGTATCATTATGAAAGCTGAAAGTCCTAATTTGCAATATCTGTGAGTGGTTTAGCCTTTTGAGCGCACTTTTATTTAAAAATGGCATTTATAATCACTTTTAATTAAAATTGCCAAATTGGTGCACAACTCCAGCATTTGTTTAAGGTCTTTAAGGATATTGCTCAGACCATGACATTTGGATTATCCTAATTCACATGACAAGATGCTCCTCGGCATGTATTGTTGCTTATTTTGTATAGCACCATTCTGATCCTAGGGTCCTTGGTGAAAGTTAAATCAGTAGTCTGTTTTAAAGGGAGAAGGCACCGGCAACTAACAGGCATAAGTTAAGAAATGAAAAGGCACTGAGAGTATTGTGAGAATTATGGTACACGGTGATAAAGACAGCCTAAATAAGAGCTACTGTGTGACACTCACACTCAGCAAGGCCCTATCAATTAGTTAAATTTGTGTTTATTTTATGTCTTTTGCAAGCCTTTCTTAAGATAAACTTGCAGAAACAGTCATGGGGGAGCCGGTCTGGGGGGAGGAAGCTCTACTCGTGATTCAATCAGTGCCATACATTACTACGGCGCTGGACTAACACACGTCGGGTGGGATGGCATGTTCTGTCATGCCTTAGGTCCTGGTTTCAGCAATGTGTTACGTGCGATCTGATGTGTTAGGCAAGAACTCAAATGCTTTTGCTTAACTTTATGCCTGTTAGTTGCCGGTGCCTTCTCCCTGTAAGCAGTTGTTTTGTGTTTAGTGTATTACAAGAAAGATTGCGCTTGGTGTGAAAAGCATCCAATTTGATTAACCAAACTACTGAGGGGTTTTTGAGAAAATTAGGATTTTCTTATGTGTAGTTAATTCTGGAAAAAATGTTTAAGATATGTTATTATTGTTTTGAAGTTACATGTATTTACTATTTTGAAAAATCGAATTATTTTACCAAAATAACTCTGGTCTGAGAAATTCAATCAAAGTTTACATCATGCAACACTAGAATTAAATTCAACCTTGGTAAACTTCTATTTTCATTTATTTCGGCAAATCCAGGGTAGCCCACTCAGCATTAAGCTGATCTCCCGTGGGACCCTGGGAAACATGATTCAAAAATATTTACAAACAATGTACTAAATAATGATTTACAAAATGTTTACATTACTGTGCGATTGAAAAATATTTACAAACAAGATATTAAACAATCGTTTACCGACAAATATACTCATAACTATGTATATCACTAAAAACCTGTAATTTACAATGTTTGTGATGTAAAAATGATTCTTTAATTTCTTTTTGAACGCAAAGAAGAACTGAAATTGTTTTATATCATTTGGCAGGTTATTCCATATCATGATACTTGAATAAAAAAAGTGAGTGTTTAAAACGTTCAGTGTGAACTTCACGAGTGACCAGGTTATTATTAGCAGCAAATCTAGTGTTAAAATTGTGGGAATTGTAAGCAAACCTAAATATATTTCGGTAAAAATTTGATGAAAGACCTTTAAGACATTTAAACATAAAACACATTTTAAAATACTCCACGCGAAGATTGAGCGGTAACCATTTCACTTCATCAATATTTCTGTAGAGGGCTTGTATAAATCACATCTCAGGATAATTCTAGCCGCTCTTTTTTTAACTTTATTATTCGATCAGTTTGCATATTAAAGCGTAGCCCCCAAATTTCACAGCAGTAATCAAGTTTTGATTGCACCAAGCATAAGTATATATAACATTTTCAAAGAGTTTTCATCAACAAGATCTTAATTCTTCGAAGCATACCAAGGCTTTCAAAAACCTTTTAACAAACATAATCAACATGGTAAGACCAAGATAAATGCTCATCGATTATCACACCAAGACATTTTACGAATTTACATTGTTCATTAGCTTGTCCATTGAATCTAATGCTAAATTGAATCAAAATCAGACAACCGTTGAGGTGTACCAATTAACATAAATTTGGTTTTGTCTATATTAAGTGTTAACTTGTTAGCATTCAACCATACTTTTGAGGATATTAAATCTTCTTCAAGTTTGTATTGGACATCCAAAATACAAGTGCTATGAACGTATATTGTATTATCATCAGCATACATCGTAACACTGTAATGTTTAAGGATTAAGAGCTTTTGG
>JZLH01S0036633.1:67994-87700 GCA_001188425.1 Eucidaris tribuloides
ACCTTCAAACCTCGGGCAAACTATCAGGTTGTCAACAACCTTTACTTCAAAATTTTTATACATGAAATTTGATTTTTGTAATTTTTTTTGTGAGGCGATCTATTTGTGGATGAATAATTTCGAACAGAATGAATACCAATACTTATACATGCATACACACTAATGCGCCCCCTCCCCCCCCCCCACCACACACAGACGCTCATCCACGCATCCACACACACATACACAGGGGCGCAAAACCATTTTAAATGTGGGGGGGGGACATCACATATTATGGATTGTAGGCAGGTTTTCAAAAAGATATATGGAAGTATATGAAAACTGTTAATTAAGTAGTCATTCTTGCGAGGGAGGGTGTGGGAGGGGGATACCCCTCCCACGGCAGGAACTTTTTGAAAGTATGCATAGAAACGACGCAAAGTGCTACAAAATTCATATTCACGGATTTTCACAAAAAAATGTTGCTGAAAATGAAGGGTGTTAGGGTACTGAAACCCGTAGAATCCAAATAAAATATTTTCAAACACCTATGACGTCATCAAAATACCGATATCTAATTGGCTACCAAAATGCAATGAGGAATAGTATAGTTCTTATGTTCTCATGTTGCTTGAATGATGGGTGTAGGGGTAATTAAACCCGATGAAAATACTTAAACACACATGTGACGGCACTAAAATACGGGTTTCTGATTGGTTGTCCAAATACATGGGGGATAACATGTTTCTCCTGTTTTCATGTTGCTTATATGATGGGTATAGAAGTAATTAGACTCAGAATCCAATGAAAATATTTTAAAACACATATGACGTCATTGACATACCAGTTTCTGATTGGCTGCCCAAACCCAATGAGAAATAACATATTTTTCATATTCTCGTGTTGCTGAAATAATGGGTCTAACAGTAATCAGACCCGTAGAGTAAAACACAAATATTTTCAAACACCTATGACGTCATTTAAATACCAATTTCTGATTGCCTGACAAATTCTAATGATATTGATATCCGTTGGAGAGACCTGAAACACTGAGAAATATTTCATCATTGATGAAATGACAGCTTCCATTTTCAAAAATATTTTTGAAACATTCTGATTGGAAAAAACAAGGAAAAACAAGATTGAATGCACCTTAATTAGTCAATTTCATTTCAACGACAATAATATCAGCGAATGCGGACTGTACACTCCATTGAAACGTTAGCATGTCTACAAATTTCAGGATTTTACCAAATAACACCAGATTGTCACAAATTTGGAATAAGGAATAATAATGGAATAAGGGTTTTCAGCAAATGGAACCAGCCTTATAAAACTTGTTTTACTTCTTATCAGCGTTTGAAACCTTGCCGTGTCAGATCAATGTCACGCGCCCCTCGCGTCGTAATTCATTAAGTGCGAATCGTTCAGCATTTTCTGGGTCAATGTAACAAGGAAAATCGAAAATTGAAGTGGTAATCCACGGAAAACTAATTTTTTTTCTGGGTTTATAAATTAACATGAATAGTTAGTCCATATTTCAGTGATGTATTCTATAATGTATTATAGAAATTGCGATTCGATCCATTTTCAACCCATTCATGCAGTAAAATAACATATCAGGTAAATAATTTAAGAACAATTTCCAATATTAACTTAATAATTTTATGATATACAGTGCGTCCCAGAAAAAAAGGAAACCGCGATTGATGAAGATATTTTTATATTTTAATAAAAAAATATGAAAAGAAAATACATGTACATGATTGGAAAGCATATTTTCTCTTCTTTAATTTGATACTGGTCACAGAGATTTTCATTCACGCATGGCTTAGCAAAGACAATAAGAAGGGACACAGTCATAAAATCATTTGCACAAGCAAATTTGAAATTCAAACTGTCATGCTTGAATGTATTCAGAATGTCTTCGACACTGAAGGACATCATTAAAAGGCCGATTTTAACTTCTTTCATTTGATACCACATTTGTGAAAAATAGGTGATGCATTATTGAGAAAAGACAATTTGAAAAGATGCTTGTTTTCAGAAATGTTCCAAAATGCATTCAATAACCCTGTTTTCTTGATTTGGCAGCCAACAACCAAGAAATTACCCTGCGAACATGATTCGGAGCTCGTTGTTGTGCCCCGAGCAAGATATTGCGTGAAGTCAACCGTGCGTGAACCTTTTTGTTCAGCTCGCTTCCAAATGTTCAAAATTTTTAATCTTAATGTTGATTGTTCTCCGGCCTACATTATTCATTTTTTTTTACGCATGAGGTGTCAGATAAAAGAAGAAATTATGAAGTTTTTGTCATGCTTTTGTTTTTTTTTAAATAATTCCATTTTATACCCTGAAAATGCACATAAAGATGGAATATGCGCGTGCAAATGAAATTTTGGTAGCACCAATATCTATTGTTTTAATTCCATAATGCATGAACAATGAATATACATTATTCATTTTTTTACGCATGAGGTGTCAGATAAAAGAAGAAATTATGAAGTTTTTGTCATGCTTTTGTTTTTTAAAAATAATTCCATTTTATACCCTGAAAATGCCAATGAAGATGGAATATGCGCGACCCGTGCAAATGAAATTTTGGTAGCACCAATATCTATTGTTTTAATTCCATAATGCATGAACAATGAATATACATTATTCATTTTTTTTTACGCATGAGGTGTCAGATAAAAGAAGAAATTATGAAGTTTTTGTCATGCTTTTGTTTTTTTTTAAAATAATTCCATTTTATACCCTGAAAATGCACATAAAGATGGAATATGCGCGTGCAAATGAAATTTTGGTAGCACCAATATCTATTGTTTTAATTCCATAATGCATGAACAATGAATAATAAGTTATGTACCAATGAAAGAAGAGGAACAGAGCTTTACAATGATACCTAATTTATTAAAAAAATTATTCATTATGATATTTTTTTCTGGGACACAGGGTTAATGCCTGAAATTTTGCCATTTGAGATTGTCACGCGCCCCCACGCGCCGAATCGTAATAAGTGCTAATCGTTCAGCCGCACATACGAAAATAGATGCATTTTTTTCGGTCAACGTAACAAGGAAAATCGGCTCTAACGTAACTTACGGGTAGAGAAGGGCGCTAAATCTGGTATCAACTTAAAGCTTAGGCATCAGAAAAAATGATGATAAAATTGAAGCGGAAATCCATGGAAATCTAAACATTTTTTCTGGATTTATAAAAACATGGATAATTAGCCCATTTTTCAGTGAATTAGCCTATAATTTATCATGAAAATTGCAATTTGATCCATTTTTAACCCAATCATGCAGTGGAATGACATATCAGGAATATTTGGAAGCAATTTCATATCAAAAATTTAATAACTTCATGTTATATTGAAAGATTTACAAAATAAGTTAATTTTCGCTAAAATTGTAAATATGTCTCATATTGCAGGTGTAAGGGGTAAATATACCCCCTTATTGTGCATTTCGGAAATAAATATTTTACTGGGGTATTCTTCAATGTTTTATTTTTCAACAGGGCAAGAAAAAAAATCAAAACAATTTAGTCAGCAAAAATGACTTTTGGCGCACTTTTGTTACTCACTGGCCCACTGTGCGACGTGTTCTAGACATAGTAAATACATTTTTTTTTTTCACTGGTATATTTTAGCAAGATTAGGGATTGGGTATAGTCATACTTGCGAGGGAACGAATCAACCGAGCGATGGAAGGAGTTGGAGGGGGATACCTCCTCCCACGGCAGGAACTTTTAGAAAAATACGCATAGAAAAGACGGGTCTCTAGACATGGTAAATACATATTTTAAAGGTTTATATTTCATTAAGATTGTTAGGGATTGTAGTCACGTTTTCAAAAAGATGTACAGACAATTTGTGAAAAACTGTAATTGTGAACTTGCGAGGGGACAAATCAACCGAGAGGGGAAGGTGTGGGAGGGGGATACCCCCTCCCATGGCGGGAACGTCTTGAAAATACGCATAGAAATGACGGGTTTCTAGGCATGGTAAATACATATTTTAAAGGTATATTTTATCAAGATTATAAGGATTGTACTCAAGTTTTAAAAAGATGTACAGGAAAGCAGGCCATATCTGGCGAAAGAAATGACATCGGTTCCGTCGAGGGAAGCGAGCGACCAGCGGGTGGGGAACATTGCCGTTGAAAAATACGCAATAAAAGACGTGTTTCTGAGCATGGTAAATACAAATCTTAAAATTTGTGTATCTTATTACTATCAATATTCAAGTGTTTGTTAGATTATAAACTTCAGTTCATTCATTAATATTTTTAACGTAAAACATTTTTGAGGGGGGGGGGTCTTGAGCAGTTTTTTTTTTGGGGGGGGAGGGGGGCTACAGCCCCCACAGCCCACCCCCTCCCCCCGTAGAACCGTGCCTGGGTTGGTGATACATTGTAGAAGGTCTGGAGGGGCTTCCCCGTTTCATATTTTCCCTTTTCTCTCTCCCCTTTCCTTCGTTTTGCTGACTGGGCGCATGAATTTGCCGACTGTGACCATGGGGGGGGGGGGGGGTGGGGACGGGCAGACATGAAGGATCGACTAAGCGAAGAAACATATCCCCCCTTTAAAAAATATGTTTTTGCCCTTAAGTGACCAAACACAGGGGTCGGTAGGTCTGGTAATTTTTTTTTATTATTATTCATTTGTTTTAATTCATTTTTTTTTCTTTTCGCTAGAATTCACAATCAGCTTCATTGGCTGGCAATTGCATTTAGATTCATGTGTCGCAAGTTCGGAGCGCGTAATATGCCTATACAAAAGTTGTAGGCCTCCCATGCGTTTTCTAGAGCAAAATGTTGAAGGAGTTATTCCGAAAATATGCGAAGGGTGTAGGGACTTTTGAAGAAACACAAAACAAAACATGGAAAATACGTTTTTCTAAGCATGGTGAAAATACGTTTTAAAAATAGGGTTATATACTTTAGCAAGATTTTTTGGGCCTAGACACATACTGTCTTCATTGTCATTAAATCGTAGTGTGGGTAATTAGACAATTACGATAGCTTTGGGGTGGGTCTGGGAGGGGGTTTCCCCTGCCTTGGTAAGAAAAAAAAATGCATTTTCACATTAACAAATCTATATTTTTAGCTCAATTTAGTGACAAATTAATCCAAATATTGCATCCACTTTCAATTCGTTATTCTGGATTATTATCGACAAATTATAGCTTGGGTAAGGATCTGCATGGGGAGCGTTTCATGAAGAGTTTTGTAGGTGATTTTCACCGACAACTGTTGTAAGCTACTAAAATCCTTGCATCTGTTTGGCCGAAAACTCTTCATGAAACGCTCCATGGTTTCCTCCTTTAAAAATTTACATTTTTGGCTGGGGTTTTCTTCTCCCGGGTTGAGAATAAATTGCATTTTCACCTTTAAATTTACGTTTTGGGTCCCCTTTAGAGACAAATTAACCAAAATATTTCGTAATTTTGGCTAATTTGACAATGTTTGGGAGGGTCTGGGAGCGGGATTCCCCATCCCAGGGTAAGAAAAAAAAATGGATTTTTACCTTTAGAAATATTTCAAAAGTAAACTATATATTTTAGCAAGATTATTATCATATCATTAAACGTGTTTGTTCAGGGGGCACGTTTTCTTTTGTCAGAATATCTGATGAATGCCCGATTATTTTTATATTTAGACTTATGCTGATGGGGAGTAACCAATTATTCTTACGTGGGGAGGACGCGAGAGAGATCACCCTCTGTGCAGATAGTATTCGTGAAGTGGCTTTGTGAAAAATTATTAGCATATATTTTATTACTGCATTTTGCGCGCGGAGCGCGCCGAAAATTTTGACTTTTTAAACTTTTGCCCCCTCCAAAAAATTGACAAATTGAAAAATTCTTTAAACGTAATGCAAGAATATGTTTAAAAAGTAGCGCAAGGTACTACAAAACCATTAAACGTACACAATATCCATTTTGCATTGCTAGCCTGTACATTGTTATTTTGCGCGCGGAGCGCGACAAAAATTTTGACATTTTATTACCAGGCCAATGAAAATATTGGGACTATTTGATACGTAAAAATAAACTGTAGTGTGTGAAGAAAAAGAACAACCCCAGACTAATAAAATTTTGATAGTTATGCACACATGTATTCGTAAATTCGTGGACGGGGGGGGGGGGATTTGATATTGTGTCCCCCACCTTCAAATTCGTGCGGGAGGGGACATGTCCCCCAGTACCCCCTGGATTTGCGCCCCTGCACATACATACACATCACGCACACATGCTTACACAAACACAAATACAGACAGACAGACAGACAGACAGACGAACGGAGCTCGTTTCATATAGTCCTCTCGCGAATTCCGTTCAGCTGGAATAAAAACAAATGCTGATAAAAATAAACCTTTGTGCGAGCGTTTGTATGCATTTACTTGATCGTGTAGCAATTCCTTGTAGGCAACAACCAATCGCTTTAGCCTGTAAGCAAAACCTTTGCTTGCAAGCAATTCTTTATTTTTATGCACATGGATTCAAGCAAACGACTAGAAAAAGAAATTGCTACTTTTTATGCATACGGTCTCTTGTCTCCGAGACTACAAAGGAGATCGCAGAGTTGACAGTGATTCTGATCATGTCCATTGTTCGAACTTGGATTGACTGAATTATCCTTTGATGGGAAATGAATTGTAGCATTGTGAGCCGTCGATGTATTTGGATCATTGTTAAAGTCACATTCTATCCTTTTCAAGACAAAATGTCGGCAAATCTCGATGTTCAAATGTGGGTAAATTTGAGTCAGTTCACCAAGATAAAATTGATAGCTAATCCAAAGACAATTGAGAAATTATGATATTTTCTCAATTTTGCGTTTTGTGTTCCAGTTGTTCTTACTGAATTTGTAGATTCACACGTCAGGAATAATTTTAAAGATTCAGTTTATCTCTTTCTATTTCCAAACTAGTTGCATTTATATGATTATTGTAAGCTAAGCCAGAAATAGCAATGTAGTCCACAAACTATCTTTTATGTGGTACTTGTTAAAAAATCGTCGCCTTTAGCACGAACCGTCCTCTCTGGCCAATTTCGTGATTTTTTGTTTCAATTTTCAGGTTTTTGCATTTTTCGTATGTACTCGTGGATACCTACAATCTGTGTAATTTTCAGAGTCTGAAAATACGTAGTTACGTCATACTTACATCACCATAAAGCGTTCGCTCATCAACATTGCGGTTTTCCTTTACCACGAACCGTCCTCTCTGGTGCACGCCGCGTGCGCGCACGTGCAGTGGCCGCGCAAGCTTGCTCAGGACGGTTCGTGGTAAAGAATTTCCTGTAAAATCCAGCTATTTCTGTACCACGAACCGTCCTCTCCTGTTGAACATGTACTCAAATGAGACTTTGGATAAGTAAGCTCTTCAATATGTGTGTATTTGTGTATGTGTGTATGTATGTATGTCTGTATGCGTGTGTGTGTGTATGTGTGTATGTGTGTGTGTCCGTCTGTCCGTCTGTCTGTGTGTCTGTGTTTCTCTTTGTGTATATGCGTGTGTCTCGTGTTTACGTGTGTGCGCGTCTGTCTGTCTTTGTGTGTCTGTGTATGTATGTGTGTGTGTTGAGCTGTGTGTCTGTGTGTGTTTGTGTGTGTCTGTGTTCATGTGTGTTATGTGTGTGTTCGTGTGTTTATCTATTTCTGCACCACGAACCGACCTCTGTTGTTGAACATGTACTCAAATGAGAATTTGGATGAGTATAAGCTCTTCAATATTTGTGTATCTGTGTGTGTTTGGGTGGGTGTGTCTTTCTGTCTGTCCATCTGTCTGTATGTGTGTCTGTATGTCCGTTTCTGTGTGTCTGTGTGTGTCTGTGTTTCTGTTTGTATGCATGCATGTGTCTCGTTTCTACTTGTGTGTGCGTCTGTCTCTCTCTGTGTGTATGTGTATGTCTCTGTTTATGTATGTGTGCATTGTCTGTGTGTATATCTCTGTGTGTCTGTGTTAATGTGTGTTATATGTGTGTTCTTGTGTGTATCTGTGTGTTATGTGTGTGGATTTTATTACAGGGACCTTCAATGTTACAAACACGTCTGTGTTTCCTGACCGGTCCTGTATTTCCATTTTCCAATTATTTTGTCATAAAGGATAGGCTTCGTTTTCTGTTATCAATGATTTGTATTCGTTTATAAAAAAAATCATGCTATATTTGTTACCTGTTATTATAAGAATTGATAAGTATAATTATGTAAAAGATGAAAAAAAAAACAATATTTGTTGATACTTTAAAATTATGAATTTATGTTTATGTTAATTATTGTTACTTGTGTACATTACGAGATTGGTATTGTTTTGACAATTTAAATTATATCACGCTTAACCTTGTCATTGTGTTATACTGGTTGATTTATATCTTTGGAAATAAAAAAAAATGAAATGAAATGAAATGAAACGAAATTTAATGAATAAACATTTTGACAAAATTAGCGATAATCTCACACAAAAAGATGTTCTATTCCCGTCATTATCGTTATAGCTCTTTACATTTTCTTTTATTATGGAAATAAACAAAAAAAAAGCAGAACAGCGCCAACAAGCTCCAAAATTTAACGCCAGAGTTAACACTGTAACAAGACAGTATAACTAGTGACAGATTTAAGCCTCAAGTTAATTGTACTTAGTTTTTCTATAACAAAATAATGTTTCGATTTTCAATTAGTTTTATAATCCGTAGATCTAGATTTTATAGGAAAAAAACGTTTACTTTAGCCCAAATAGCAGGCTAACAAGTTAGTATAGTTTAATTTACTCGTCTACTATGAGACCATATGCATTCCTACCTTCGACTCTGTGAAGTCAAGTTTCGCTAGCCTAGACCTATGCCTTATGTCTGGCGCTAGATAAAGCTGCTTGACGTAGACAAAGCTGTATGGTCTAAATAGTTATAGGCTAACTTGTTCAGCCTGCCATTAGGCCTAGGCTACACTTACAAGTTGCTGTTTTTAAAAGTCTATCGTAAAAGATTTATAGGGGCAATTCCGTGAATTAATGGACAAATTACAAATTATATAAATTGGTCTATCTGGAATCATATTACACTTCAATGGTTGAATGGGTATGAATCATGAAGAAACAATGGGGGAACATCATTTCTTACTCTAAATTTTACATCTTCAACAGCACCCTCTAGGAGAATCAGAACCATACATGAAAACCACATGTGGGACTAGAACGTGACTAAATCTCAGTTTTATGAAAAACTGTCATTTATTCTGCAGTTTATTTCATGCCAATAGCCTCTTTTCATTGTTTTGAAAGTAATAAAGCCCCACATATGCATACTAAATCTGAAAAAGACATGAATAAACGACAAATTTGTGTGGATGGACAAAATGTAACGTAACTAACCGTAAACGTAACTAACCATGTTTTTGATGTTGTAGTTAAAAATGAAAAAGATTTTTATCAATAAGTTATATATCAAATGACTTGTCAAGATGTAAGAAATAGCAATGAATTACCACAGTTTGTTTCAGTTGAAAAACAGGTTGAGGAAACTTTGAGAGACAAAGACTTGTCATTTTTTTCCATGTCCTCTTTTCGTAACGTAACTAACCATAAATTAAAGTTCCTGTTATTACCCACTGAAACATGTCTCATGATTTTGCTTGATGTTGTGAAGTAGGTGCCAGTCTAGAGAATTGACAGTACCAAAACAGAAAAATTATATGAAAGCATATTCATGTGAGAGCCAAATGTTGAGTAAAGTTTGTCATAAAGTGTAACGTAACTAATCACCGAATTGCCCACAGAGTAAAATCAGTTATTCAGAACTCAGCAGCTCGACTATTATCTAGCACAAAAAACATGAATCCATATGACCTATTTTGCCAAACTTGCACTGGATACCTGTCTGCTTTCGAATTGTGTTTAAAATATTGTTATTAGCTTATGAATGCTTTCACGACCTGGCTCCGTAATATCTGAGTGAACTTCTCACTGTGTACAAACCACAAAGAAATCTCCGATCTAGGAAGAAAAATGTATTCATTATTCCGACAGTTCTAACCAAAACATATGGTGAACGTAGCTTTGCTCACGCTGCTCCAGTTTTATGGAACGACCTGCCAGATTCGCTTAGGTGTATTAATACAATAAATCATTTTAAGACTGCTTTGAAAACATACCTGTTTAAAATCGCCTGAGATATCTTGAAACCGTATCCAGTACCCCTCTCATCCCTTTTTCTATTTTCTTATAGCGCATAGAGACATGGCCAGCGATGTGTTATGCGCTTTATAAGCATGGTTGATGATGATGATGATGATGATGATAATGATTATTATTATTATTATTATTATTATTATTATTATTATTATCATTATTATTATTACTCCTCTTTGGAAAGAGATACAAGTTGAACAAGATATATCTTGACTTATATTTTATAGATAGACGTATGAAAATAATGGTATTTAAGTCTTAACACGTTTAACAGTAACATAACATTGATTTTACTCCGTTTTTCATCTAGAGATTATAAGACCAATTTAAACATCGTTGTGACTTGTGTTACTGATAAAAGTGTTACGACTTAAATACCAACATTTTCATAAGCCTATCCATACAATGCAGGTAGACTTATATCTAGTTCAGATTTCATCTCTATATTAAATGAGTAAATTCATTTTAAAATGTAGATTCCTTGAAATATATTTCCTAACATATTTAATCATACCTGATAGGTTAAGAAATGAACCATGATATATAAAATTTCACTTTTTTTATTCGTTTTTTTTTTGTTTCCCACAATCCCCGTTTTATTGAAACAAGCAGTGCAGTCTACCAAAGAATTTAGCAAGTTGTGATTTTTGTGTGTGTTTTATTATTAGGAGCAGCATCTATTCAACCTTTTTATGCTCAATGACAGATATGTTGTACATGCTCAGGAGAATCCCACTCCCGTTTTATTTTGGCTTCCAATTCATCTGCAACGAGCAACCTGGTGCGGCAACGGTATAGAGGCAAACAGTCTATCAAGTAGGACAAATTAGATTTCATCTTAACGGTGAAACTTTTATTCGAATTATACATCCACTGTTGTGGAGAGTCGACTACTTGATAATGACCAGTGAATTTCCATAATATATTCTTTTGGTGATATCAAATAAAGAACAAACTGACGGATAATGGACGAGTTCTAATGAAGATCGGTATTTAAAATGATTCGCTTAAAATCAACTTATAGTTTTTGTAAACCGTGAAAAATGTTAAAATCCTCATTTCTTTTGGGTGATATAGATTTATGAGCTATAACAGCATTGTGAATTGTTTTGTCCTAAACCATCAACCTATGGAGATAGCAAAAATCATAAAAACATGAGGTGCCCCCGAGATAATTACCATAGGTGTAGTGCATAGCTTTCTCCGGTGACCGATGATTTCTGAATGATAATTTGTCATTATCAGTGACTTTAGGTGTCTTTGATTTTATTTCGCGGTGTCTGGAACGAGAACACAAGCTTGATAAAATCTTTTTCAGTTAATATCAAAATTTTACTGCGACTTTAAGTTTGTAAGTTTATTTTACCTTTATAAAATGCAAAAACTGGATATTATTTTATTGTACTCCGAAAGGAAATTTACTTGACTTGCATTAGAATAAGCATCTCTTTCTGTCCATACACAAAGTATATTTTGAAATAAATTATGTAAATAAATAGATTAATAAAACCAAATCACAAATTATGATTGTTTTGACAAATATGTTGTTTAATCTTATTATTAGTGTCTAACAAAAATATGTAGTGACCCCTGAACAAATTTCCAGTTACGCTGTTACCCATAAATTCGGAATATATATTTTTGTTAACTCTTATAAAAATGAGTATTCTTGACAAATACATTTATACCTCATCAAAAATTGTGATTACGTAGTCAAAATAACCTGTATCATCACTGTAATTTCATGAAAACAGGAAAAATTAATTCCAACTTTACTTACTTCTTATAAAATTCTGGAAAAAAAAAACATGATTGATTTAGCCTACTGCGTGAGAGTTGGGAGAAAGTTGAAAATGAATTATATTTATCGATTTGGCATAAAGAAGATTTTCACAAGATTTCAAAGTGAAGGTTTCTGAGGGCTTTGATTACAAGAAGGTGAATAACTCACAGGATGAACTGAACTTAAGAAGGGGAAATTTCAAACGTATATCTTACCATAATCACGCGTATTTCAAGAAAGAAAAAAAGATTGTATTGGAGGTCGCTGTTCTTCCTTCCTCCGTCTGAATTTGTAAAATCTATTATTATTTGCAACAAAAAATAGACTTGCGTGAACGAGATTCCCATTCACGTAAAAAAAAACTTAGCATAAATAAAAGGGTTTCACATAGGCTGTTATTAATTTTAGAGTTTTCAAGCCAAAAAGAGAAAGAACATAAGAAATAAACGTAGGCCTACATATCATTCCTGCTCAGTTACATCCGCTGATTTTATCAATTTAATGAATAAATCCAAACAACCCAATACTGTCATTTCCACTTTATTTTAGTCAGTGAACAATCAGCCAAGCATGACATCTTTCAATACAACCGCCCTCTCCCGGATGACCTCTTACCTTGCAAATCAATGGGAAAAAACAAGATTTCAAAATCAGCGTTTATAACACTCTGAACGGATTAGATATGTTTATTACGTCCCCAAACAATTGCAACACCTCATCATAATCAGGCTTTAATTGTCAATGCTAAACATGCGACAGTGGACGGTTTGTGTTAAAAGTAGCGAGATCGAGCATATAAATATTACCATCGTTTGCCCTAGCAAATAAAACAAAATTATTCCCAGCATAATAAAAAAAAAATCAACCCAGAATAAATATATAATCCACTGGATACTCTGAGCGAATTGAATATTGGTATTCAATTCAGAATTCAATTTTAAAACTCGTATTGAAACACCAACATAATAAGCATTTTCACAGTAGATCTCTTCAGCGTCCATTTGTTTTGTACATAGTCAGTGCGCGCACGGCATAGTGGACGGTTCGTGGTGAAGAAATCAGCGTGATCACGTACTTTTTCTTTACAACGAACCGTTCTCTCTGTTTTGCAAGCCGATAGAAACAAAATTATTCACTGCATCATAAAATAATTGAACCTGATAGAAAACTAATATGCAGTAGAATGCTCTGATTGAAATTGTAATTTTATTAATTTCAGAAACAACTTTTAAAACTCGGATTCAAACAGCAACGTCCATAAACCGCAGTTTCAAACAAAGATCTCTTCAGCTTCCATTTGTTTTGTACATAGCGGGTTACGCGCACCGCAGAGCGGACGGTTCGTGGTAAACTACATCAGCGTGATCGCGTACTTTTTCTTTACCACGAACCGTCCTCTCTGTTTACAACTCAATTGTGGTCAAATTACCGGGTTACGACAAATAAAAACTATATGGTATGAAAATTCCAATATTATGCTCTCATGCAATACTATTCATTTGAAAATTTTCCATTTTTAAGAGTTGGAAATATCAGTTTCAAAAAGTCGTCTACTTCAAACGCGTTTTCTGCAAAACTAACTTTTCGCACCGTGCGCGCAGAGAGGACGGTTCGTGGTAAAGGCGACGAAATGACACATTTTTGTGATCATTTTTAGCTCTACAATTTTATTTAATGATGAATCACTGGTTTTTATTTGTTGGATGAAACTTAACCCTATATTGACGTGCATGTCAGCCCCAAATCTGTTCAAAAACATGATTTTGTGTACAATTACAATACAAATTGTGTTTTCAGCCAAAATTAATAAATATATGATTATTTTTTACTTTCACTGGTTGAAATGAATTAAAGGCAGGGCATCTCATTTGCATGCCTAAAAATTAACATTGTGTAAATACAATGGCATTTAAAAGAAAATGCCATCTGGGAACCTTTAGCAAAATATAGGAGCTAGAAACTCAGGTTCAGTGGAATTATAGTGACCGTTAGACTCTGATTTGAATTTTTTTCTTGCGAGAAAAAAAATTCTACCATAGACCGTACACAAAACGGCTACTGCTTTTGTTTCGCATTTTTTAAATTCTAGGTAATTATTGGCCCCAAGATTTCGCAGACATTCCCTTCATCAATAACCTAACGGCATGGGTTATCTTTTCCTGGTCTGCGGGGATGTTTGCAAATGAGATCCACTGCCTTTAAGTTTATGCTGTTTATGTAGGCAAAAGTGTCCTTGACAATCTTCATTGAAAAAAAAAACATTAAATAACAAAAGATTGAAAAACAGAGAAATACATAAAGAAATTCACGAAGCAACAAACTACATAAGAAATTAATTCTGATTCAGTCATCATTTTATAGATAATTGTTAGGAATGTTAAAAAAATATTTTCACTAAAGTTAGCATTCTACGAGTAGTTTAGAGTGAGTTATGGTGACAATATGATTTATATTTAAATTAGCATAATTAATTATTTAAAAAATAGAAAATATGAATTTAATTGTATAGTTTTGGATATTACATCAGGCTCTTTGCACATGCAATTTTTTACGACGATCACGCAATCCGTGGCCGAGATCTGGGGGGGGGGGGGCAAATAAGCCTTCCTGGCTATGCCGTTTTAAAAGAGCCCGCGCTAATTAGGGTTGATAAATAGGTTTGAAACATATATCAAGTGTTTATTCTTTAATTCAAACTGAAATGAAAAAAAAAACAGACAAAATAAAATTGACAATTTTGTATATTTAATAGCAGTTTTATGCTAAGTATAATGGTTTTATATTGCTTTCCAATACTTTTTAAACATATACTTGCATTGCATTGCATATTATGAATTTTTCAAGTTGTCAAAATTATTGGGGGGGGGGCACATCGATATGCCCCCCCCCCCCAATATTTTCATTGGGTGGCGACTGCCTCCCTTGCCACCCTAGGATCGACGCCCCTGTGGCTTAGCCTTTCCGCATGACAGGGCAACCATAAAATGGTCACTTAACAAGCTTAGATGGAAAAAGTATAATTGCTCACAGTCGGACCTAAATACGTGGTCAATGAGTGTGGCAGAACTGGTAGAGAAAAACAACAAATAATCTGTTAGGTGACTAAAAATCCCCAATTAAAGGGAGATATATTTAGAAGAATCATTCTTCAAATATTTCAAGAAAAATCTTTCTCTGAAAATATTCTATAGTCAACGGCACCATATTGGGGATTTCATTTCATAGAACAAACCATGTAACAGTGTACCTTCACTCAAACTTTGGGTGTTTTGAGGAACACGTGCATGTCTTTGAGATGAGAGAGACACTCTTAGAATTCCTACGATGCAGTTTGAACAAACGTATAGTAAGGTGAAAAGGGGTTATTTAAGTCGTTAGAGACTAAGCACGAGTTAACTCGTGTTTCGATCTATGGAAAATGCGTGTTATAGTGAAATCAAATCGTCTCCAACGGGTTAAATCGTGACACCAATATCGCACGCAATTATCTATTACAAGCGCATAGGAATGAAACAAATGTTATACGGCCTTACAAACTAAGGTCAAAGTTCACAGCTGTAAATATATAACTGTATCCTTTAATTTAAGATTTATAAACATTTGCCGTCAAACTTGCCCTGGCATCAACGTATTGGCCAGAAAGTGTCGAGAAATGACAGTATGGTAACAAACACCCCCAAAAACGTTATTGCTTGTAGGGTTAGCGGATATTGGACTATGTTGCTTATGATCATCTTTTTGTCTCGGAATCCAAATGGCGTCCGGCCATCGTCCGTCCGTCGTCCGTCACAAATGTTAAAGTTTACCTGCAATACTCTCTCATGACACATAACTTGGCAAGTGTTGGCCCGATGGCAACCAAACTTGAGTGAAAGGTGAACTAGGGGTACCTTCATGTTGTGGTATAACTGTCGGAGGTAACCTGAGATCAAAGGTCACTTGAGGTCATGTTACGACCACCTGTAAGACTCTTTTTCATAAATTACAGTTTACCTGCAAGACTCTCTTATGATATATAACTTGGCAACTATTGGTCCGATGGCAACCAACTTGGGTCATAGATGCATTTGGGGGACCTTCATGTTAAAGTGGTGTCGGAGGTCACATGGTAAGGTCAAAGGTCATTTTAGATCAAATGCTAAATTTTACCTGCAAGACTCTCATAAGACACATAACTTGGCACATGTTGCTGCAATGGCTACCAAACTTGGGAGGTAGATGCGATACGTGTACATTCATGTTATCGTACCGTCGGAGATCATATGGTCAAATGTCATTTTAAGTCAAAAGTTAAAGTTTGCCTGTAAGACTTTCTTGTGATATCAAACTAGGGTAAGGGTAGATTTTGGGGGAATCTTGTGTTATTTAATAATCTAATAATAATAATAATAATAATAATAACAATAATAATGATAATAATAATAATAATAATAATAATAATAACAATAATAATAATAATAATAATAACAATAATAATAATAATAATAACAACAATAAGTTCTTATAGTGCGCTATCCACAAAGTATCATAGCGCTTACACATTATTATTATTTATACAGCGTATATATCGAATAGCCATTTAAGGTAAACTGCTAAACAAAGAGAGAGAGAGAGAGAGAGTAGCCTACAAAATAAGTAGACTACTCAAATCTTGGCTGTATTGGATCACATTGTAATTTCGATATGCATAATACTAAACAATTTTCCACACGAAATGCATAGTGTAGGTTTAACCTTTTGAAATTCGGTGTAGAAAATGATGTGATTTCCAGAAAGCATACTGTTCGCATTTAATTACGTATCGAACACGTTAAAGACTATCTACAAAACATTATTTTAAAGGGAGAAGGCACCGGCAAATAACAGGCATAAGTTAAGAAAACATTTGAGTTCTTGCCAACCAATCAGATCGCACGTACACATTGCTGAAACTGACCAAGCATGACCGATGCATGCCACCGGACGTGTGTTAGTCACGCCGTAGTAATGTATGCACTGTTTGAATCGATAAGCTCCTCCCCCCTATGACTGTTTCTGCAAGTTTGTCTTAAGATAAGGCTTGCAAAGACATACAATAAACACAAATTAACTAATTTATAGGGCCTTGCTGAGTGTGAGTGACACACAGTAGCCCTTATTTAGGCTGTCTTTATCACCATATACCATAATTTTCACAATACTCTCAATGCCTCTATATTTCTTAACTTATGCCTGTTAGTTGCTGGTGCCTTCTCCCTTTAACAAACGCAATAGCAAAAAAAAAAAACAACAACAACAATTTGCAACGCTATATAGCTTATTATTAAAGGCAAATGCCATTATTGGGGATAGTCCTCAACTTGAGCTGAAAGTATTTTAGAATCAAGTAAACTATATAAGGATTCTTCTGTGAAAATCTTATAGTCAAACGTTGACTAATTCTGAAATAACTAACGTCAATACCCCCTCGTGGCAGGCAAACCTCTTGTGTAACCCTCTATGGCTTGTTTTTATCGGGGCACGATAGAATTACAATAATATTATGTTCATGCTTAATTCTCCTTAAGTAAACAAATTAGAGACAAATCGTTCCAGCTGGTGTATAGTTGGTATATATCGTCGCTGAATTCACGAAGTGGCACAAACCTCCAAAATTGCGTCCAAAGTCAAATTTGAGTTATTTTCAGTTTTGTCATTCTCTGGCCATGGTCTTTCATTTCACAAAATTTTAGAACCCAATTCTCTCTAGTTAAAAAAATAATTTAACCCATTGGCTACGGGAACCGGACGTACCCTGTGTTTAGTCTACGGGATTTTCAGAATCTCGGAGGCAACGGGTTAAATGCCAAACAGACACGAGCCTGAAAATCTACTGTAAAAAATCCACGAACCGGCACAAGCGCGCGCGCGCCGTAACGCGCCATTCATTTCTGTACATAAAACTCAACGGCGCGCGCGCCCTTGTGCCGGTTCGTGAATTTTTTTCTCTTGCGCGCGCGACACCACAGCGCGACACTGAGCGCTTGTGCCGGTTCGTGCGCGCAAAATCGTACTTGCTTTCTACACGAAGTGCCACTTCGTGGATTCTTCCTTCACTGAAGCAACATTTTCTACAAAATGACACCTGCGTTTGAAGCTTTACTGTGTTAAAATTTGAGCTTAGTTTAAGGACATTTCGACATGTAAGGCAAGAGTAGAGTCTTCGCTTTCTATCTGTGCTTGAATCATACAGTTTAGCTTCATAACAAATCGCAATGAGCAGTTGAAAGACTGATAAAATCTTTATTCGCGTTTTACTCGAAAAGTGATTTCGCGCATCTTCGGTCGCGCGTGCCACTTCGTGAATTCACCGACGATATAGTGGCATGCGCGACCGACGATGCGCGGAATCACTTTCGAGTAAAATGCGATAAAAGATTTTATCTGTCTTTCAACTGTTCATTGCCATTTGTTATGAGATTAAGCTGTATGATTCAAGCACGGATAGAAAGCCAAGTATCTACTGTCGCCTTCCATGTAGATCCGTCCTCAAACTAAGTTCAAATCTTAACACAATGGCCCGTATTATGACGTCGGGTTTAAATACCTTCAGTCTAATTTTAGACTCGAGTTTAGTTAAACCCGACTTAAACCCGAACTCCGGTCTAAGTCAGGTTTTACTCCATTTCTGTGTCTGAAAGTCGGGTTTAGTTAGACCGAGGTTTAACTGTTGCTATCGATTGTGATCGATAGCAGCTAGATGCATATTAGTTGTTTCTTCAATTGTTTTGTAGTAAAATTATGAAAATATTGCCTGACTCTCACTATTTTATATAACTGAATTGTCCTAACAATATTAAATGAATAACAACATAGCAGGATGTAATTTGCTTTTGTAAATCAAAAATAGGTAAGTCGTCACAACGTTTACGAAAGGTAATTGTCTTGAATTAAGAACTTTTTTCCAAACAGGCAGCGCGCATTCAATACGCGCACAAATATCCGGATTCCGTCGTGTGCAAATCAGCCTGACCAGGCGCTCAAGAAAACTAGCAAGAAAGTTTAGAAATTCCGTATAAACTATAAAATCCAGACACCTGACTTATTAATTAAGGAAGACTCGGAGAAGAAGCAAGACTCCTCAATATATCTTTCCGATCACAGGGTGAGTTGAACGTCCTTTCATATAATTACTATGATATTTATGCCATTATAGAGCTAGCCTCGCGGTGCGGGTGCAAGTGTGAGTGTCACTGTCAGTGTGTTATGACTGCTAGTGGACGACGTGTGCAGTGGGCAATAATGGGAAAATGTTGAGATTTTTACTCAATTTAACACGCAAAGATTTTATTTTAAGTACTGGTTTGTTGGTCCAGATTGTACTTTGAACCTTCATTATCAATATGATTTGAATAAATTTGAGTAATTTCGTGTAAAGTGGTGGCGTTAAATATAGCACTTTCGCACGGGCTTTCGCATCGGTGCAACAACGACTGCTCAGTAACAGTGTAGTAGGCCGACGAACGGCAAGCTACGTACGTATATCAGTATCATGCAAGCCAACAAAATGCTACTAGTACGCGCAGTGTGGAATTTTTATGAGACGGCCTGTGTGCAATAACAGTTGCATTTAAACGTCTTAAATGTCGCCATGTAGGCACAATCGCCATTTTGAAAGTGAGTTAAACCAGACTTAAACTAAGTATACACTCAGACTAAAATATACATGCGAGTTAAACCCGACTTCGACTCGAGTCTAACTTAAACCAGAGTTCAGAAACACAATGCTAGG
>JZLH01S0036633.1:87750-111691 GCA_001188425.1 Eucidaris tribuloides
AATTCGGATAGTTAGACTCAACATAGGATATTAAAACTGCACTTAGACTCGGGTTTAAATGTAAACTTGACTTCAGAATACGGGCCAATAAAACTTCAAACGCAGGTGTCGTTTTGTAGAAAATGTTGCTTCAGCGTAGGAAGAATCCACGAAGTGGCACTTCGTGTAGAAAACAAGTACGATTTTGCGCGCCCCCCAAAATTCACGAACCGGCACAAGCGCTCATGTCGCGTTGTGTTGTCGCGCGCGCAAGAGAAAACATTCACGAACCGGCACAAGCGCGCGAGCCGTTAAGTTTTATGTACATAACTGAATGGCACGTACCGGCGCGCGCGCTTGTGCCGGTTCGTGGCTTTTTCAATGTAGATTTTCAGGCTCGTGTCGTTTTTGCACTTTAAAGGCAGTGGATCTCATTTGCAAACATCCCTGCAGACCAGAAAAAAGATAACCCATGCCCTTAGGCTGTTGATGAAGGGCATGTGTATGAAATTTGTGTGTCAGTAATTACCTAGAATTTCAAAAATGCGAAAGAAAAGCAACAACCGTGTAGTGTACGTTCTATGGTAGGAATTTTTTTCTTCGCGAGAAAAAATTCAAATCAGAGTCTAACGGTCACTATAATTCCATTAAAACTGAGTTTCCAGCTCCTGTATTTTGCTGAAGGTTCCCAGGTGGCATTTTCTTCTAAATGCCGTTGTCTTTACACAATGTTAGTTTTTATGAATGGAAAAGAGATCCCCTGCCTTTAATTATCTCTTTAATTAGAGAGAATTGGGTTCTAAAATTTTGTGAAATGAAAGACCATGGCCAGAGAATGCTAAAACTGAAAATAACTCAAATTTGACTTTGGACGCAATTTTGGAGGTTTGTGCCACTTCGTGAATTCAGCGACGATATGATTCTTGAGGCATTTTCAAGTTTCCCCAATCATATTACTAACTTTTAATGTACCATTTATACGTTTCACCTTTAAATACCAAGGTATCATACATCAATATTATACCGGCATAAATCTACAGATGTTATCTAAACATCGACCTTAAGAAAGTATGACCTCAAGGGACACTTCATACAACGTATTTTTTTAATGTAGCTCTGTATTTGTATATTTCTGGTGGAGTAACCATTAATTATAAAAGTCCTATATCTCAAAATTGTACTACCATTTTAGTTCGTCGGTCATGTGGCTACCGTGCACCCCATACGATTGTACATTTTTGGCTGTTATTTTATTCATTGGTATCTCCTTCAATGAAAGAATGTTAACAAGAAGGAAAAGTTCCCATTGTGTTTTCGTTTCACCTATTGCAGGGTTGGTCTGTAAATACCAGGCGGTAAATACCAGGTGGTAAATACCGCCTTGCTATTTTTGACAAAAACGGGAAATACCGGGAAATACTGGGAAATACTTAAAAAAAAGTTATTTCTTGAAAAATAATAACTCAAAAATGAAGAGATTGTTGTTCAGTTAGTGTGATTTAACACAAAATACAACAAAAAACTAACTTAACTGATGGTGGGGGAACTAGGAATTCATTCTGATTGGTTGGACAAATTTTCTACACAGCCAAAGCCAAATCAATAAGTGCTAATAGTAGGAAAATTTTAAAATCACCTGCTTTTATTTTAGAAATTGTTTTCAGTCACTTCAGTCTGCCAATATCAGAATTGTTCCAGAGGTCCAGAACACTTAAAACAGCATACCCCATAGACAGATATTGAATTGGTCCCTGTATATTCAGCAAGATGAGGGCCGCAACCCACAAAAAAACCTACATGTAACACCTGAATAATGTACAGTGTAAGTCTGTACAGTATGTGAAATAACACTGAATTAAATAGTCAAAATTGAAAAGAGGTTTTTTACAAGTTTCATTGAAATTTATCCGTTCAAGGTGGATTTGTGTAAGAAGAGCCCAAATGAAGGGAATTAATGGCTTTTTTAGTTGACCTTGTACAACTTCAAGAGTACGCTGCTAGGTATCGCCCACGTATTTCCCAGTATTTCCAAGGCATGTCCCAGTATTTCTCAGTATTTCCTGGTATTCCCAGTATTTCCCGCCTGGGTGGGAAATACAGGTATTTCCCGGGAAGTTGCCACCCTGACCTATTGGAACATAATTATGTAGAGTATATAATTATAAATAAAAAGCTGGACTTACTTGAGACAAATTGCACAACGTTTCGTCTACTCCTGTAGACTTTATCAAGTGAAGTACAGTATTTTGAAATGCTGCGTTGCCGTTTTAACGCTCTGTCCCAGATGTGAGGTAGATTGAAACGAAGATCACCCTTTTTGTTGAGTGAAGGGGACTTGACTCTTTCCAACACTGCCTCCTTAACACCTCTTCGGAACCAGTTCTTTTCCCTGTCCAGGATCATCACATTGTCCGTGGAAAATGTGTGATTAGATGCCTGTAGATGTGTGAAAACAGCCGAATCGGGTATATTTTCCACCGGAGTGGGCCTTCGATGCTGATTCATGCGCGCTTTGATAGACTGCTGCGTCTCTCCTTTACACGTGAAGCGTGCGAACACAACAAACTACCCTTTCTGGATGTAGAGGTTAACATTCTCTCTGATGGATCTTTGAGTTTTGGTATCTACCAGAAACCGACACACACCAATCAGTATCTGCACTTCAATCACCCGCTGATACACAAATTGTCAGTGATCAGGACCCTATTTCATCGTGCAGACACGGTTGTCAGTGCACCTGTAGAGTCTGTGAGGGAGAAACACAAAATCCAACAAGCGCTGAAACAATGTGGTTATCCCAGCTGGGCCCTCCCTAAAGCTCAACGTCAAAAACGAAGACAAGTAAGTAAGACAGAACCACAACTGGCGACACAAACCAAAGAGGACAAAAAGGTCGTTCTAACAATTCCGTACATCGCAGGTCTTTCTGAAAGAGCAAAGAGAGCGTTCACTAAAGCAGGAATTGTCACAACTTTCAAGCCATTTCAGACTTTACGGAATAAATTGGTACATGTCGTGGACCGACCCCCCAGGGAGAAAACCAGGAATGTAGTATATGGTATCAAATGTGACCAGGCGGATTGCAAAGAACAATACATCGGTGAGACGCAGCAGTCCATCAAAGCGCCCATGAATCAGCATCGAAGGCCCACTCCGGTGGAAAATATGAATAGACATGTTCTAAAGCAAATTCCTAGCAATACAGATGGATATAGCAGATTCCTGAAGGGGCTGGGTCCAGAGCCGTTTACATCCAGAAATTCTGAGGGGCAGACAGTCGTGTAAGGATACACAAGTCATTGCGGTCCCTTGAAACTCATTCGCTGGGAGTGGGCATGGGACATGTAGGCCATTCAGTTCCATTCTCTCAGCACGGGTGGGTGGGTTGGGGTTATGAGCTATTCCAGTCTCTGTAAATCGGTTCATAAGCTTGTAAATTTAAGAAATCCCGGGAGGAGGAAGTGATGTAGGGTTACGTGAGTTATTATGTTTCTTTAAAACTCATTCAATTGAAAAAGGAGTGGGTTGGAGGGGGTGGCAAGACAGTCTTATTGCCGGATATTGACATGGGTTCAGGGTTTTAGAATCGATTCCAGTCCCTAAAATAATTGATCGGTGGGAGGGATTGGAAGGTTTGAGAGCCAGTCATAAGTCTTATGTTCAGTGGTGGGTGAGGAAGTGGTTGTTTACGAACCATTCCAGTCTCTGAAAACTCATACACGTGAAGGGGGGGGGGGGGGATCAAGAGTCTCAACTCTAAAAATTAACGCAAGCTTAAGGTTGCTGGGAGTTCAATCAGTTAGAGCGAAGGTTGAATAATAGGTGCCATGTGGTCAATAAAGGCCCCGAAAACGGCTCCAATTGAGAGTAGGTGCACTTCATGAGCTATTTCAATCAAAATAGATTTTGATTTCAATCAGTGACACATTGTAATATCTTTCATTCAAAATTCCAATTCACCAAAGGGGTTGCTGCAGCATCCACGGCTCCCAGTTGTATAACCATAACTTATTCAGAGATGGCAACGTCTTACGAATGAATAAAAAAACAGCAAATGGATGAAATGAATGACGGGTTCGAATCCTGGTATATTTTTTTCTGACATGTTCGTTAAAATTATAAATCAGCAGTTGGGATCTTGAAATATATTTAGAGAGAGACAACTGAAAATATAATTATATCGCCAAAAAAAATAGTCTGGCTTTTAAAAGAAAATATTTATATATTTTTCGTATAGAATTGCACTCAAAGTGATCCAAAACACACACACACACACACACCACCACACACACACACACACACACACAGAAAGTATTTTGAGGCATTTTGCTCATAACCACACGTACTTGCAACTAGAAAACGTACTAAATACGACCCAAAAAGGAACATCTTAGCTTAGTTGTAAACATTGTCATATACTATTATTATCCTCATTCTAATCATCATCATCGTCGTCGTCGTTGTCGTTATGTGTATTGTTATTATGGAGCATTGAATGCCTGAATGCATAAATAATGCAATGCAGCGGGGAGGGTTTGTGTGATTTGGCCAATAAACGACAAGTGATACAATATTGGAGATACAGATATAATTATGTTAAAGGTAAATGACATGATTGGGGTAGTCCTCAACTTGGGATGAAACTACTCTAGATTCACGTAAACTATGCAAGGATTCTCCTGTGAAAATCTTGTAGTCAAACGTCGACTCATTCTAAAAAAATAATGTCAATATTCCTCTTAGCAGGGAAACCTGCTATGAGGCCCTCTATGGGTCCTATTTTTATCGTGCCCCGATAAAATTAAAATACTCGTATGTTCAGGTGTGATTCTCCTTAAGTAAACGAATTAGAGAAAATTCCTCACAGGTGGGAGATCCACTTCAGCTAGTGTATAGTTGGTATATTTCAACTCATTTGGTTCTTGAGGCATTTTCAAGTGTTCCCAATCATGTCACTAACTTTTAAGGAGTTGTAGAAAGGAAGGAAGACCCAAGGAGATATGATATCGACTGTAGTAAATAATTATAAATATTTTGGCGTTGATTTTGTTGTCACTTTTTTCTTCTACTTCTTATTGTCGTCGTCGTCGACGTCATTATCATAAGATAAGATAAGATAAGATAAGATAAGATAAGATAAGATAAGATAAGATAAGATGAGAAAGATCGGTTTATTGTATATAAAATAAAATCATGACAAAAATCCAGAGATTAAAACAGCCATGTTACAAAATAAAATGAAATGAGAACACCGGTAAAAATACAGACAAATTGAAATGGATTGCATGTAATAACGATTTAAAATTACAGGTACGGTTATAAACAGAATTATACGTATTATGATATATGATGTATACTAACTAAAAACTGCGCAACATGGAAAAAATATATACAGTGTGTATAAAGAAAGTACACGCTTGGATTTTTTTTTAAAAAATCATCATTTTGAGATTATTTTTTATATGAATATTTTACCTTGGACCTAAGCTATCTGATGACACTGTTGGTATTGAAAGTATTTCACGCATGCGTGATCACAGCCCA
Organism: Eucidaris tribuloides; assembly: GCA_001188425.1. Classification (NCBI taxonomy): domain Eukaryota; kingdom Metazoa; phylum Echinodermata; class Echinoidea; order Cidaroida; family Cidaridae; genus Eucidaris; species Eucidaris tribuloides. Next base: position 93,274 of record JZLH01S0036633.1, read on the forward strand.
CTTTTGTCCAATCGGCCAAAAATGCATTTGCGAACAGAATTGTGTTCTAATAGTCAATGTTTAATGCCTTGCAGACCGATGCTGCAGAATATTTCAACTGATGTGCGCAAGTATTGAATCCTCAACATGCTCAGAGAAGAGCTAATATCGATTCTGTGACAAGAAAGACAAACATTATTCAGATACACCGCATTAGAGAGAAGAAAATGTCATGTTTGCAAGATGAATTGTGAATTGACCCCCCAAAATTGCATTTTCTTCTTTTTTAATATGTTGTATCAGAATTATTGCTTCATTTTTGTCTTTCTTGTCACAGAATTGATATTAGCTCTTCTCCAAGCATAACATGGTGGTATTATTGTGACAGCTGGTGTATGGTAATGCTGAGGTAACTGATGAGTAGTAGTGTAAGTTGTGGTTATTGATGTATGGTAGTTCTGTGATATCTAACGTGTGGTTGTGATGTGATAATTGGTGTGTGGTAGAGTGGGGGTAACTGATGTTCGTTAGTAGTGCGATAAATTGTGTGAGGTAGAGTTGTAACTGGTGTGTGACATTTGACTCGCGTCCTGCAACACTGGATAACATATATGGAAAAGATAATCAATAAGAGGGATTTTTCGAAAAGAAAGAAGAATTAAGAGGACATGCATTTCTCACATAAAATTGGTAAGTTCATTTTTAGAGACGTGACACCTTTTTTTCAAGATTTGTTTATTGAAATGGCAAAATGTGCCCGTTTAGTTTACATCCATGAACATTTATTTGAAATAAAGAACTTTGAATGACATCATAGCTTCAGAAACTGTTAACAAATGTAATGAAAAGAATATATTAAAAAGGTATTTCGTATAAATCTTTAGAATGCTACTCTTATATATGTTACTCTTGCATATGTTCAGAAAACATAATTATGTGACTAATAAATCAGCATAAAATATAAACCAATACATACATTAATGAATAAAAAATTTGCAGAGAGAATTTACAATGTCAAGGAGGTTTGCTGTTCATCTCCATATTATGAAATTAATGATATCATCAGTATAGAACCAGAAGGGTGCTATTGCTGTACAAAGCATATAGCAATAGCTCCCATCTGGTTCTATAAAACGATATGATAGGAAATCTGAATTTTTAATCATTGGTACTCCACGTCAGGTCTCTAAATTCAAGTCAAATGGTATATCCGTTGGCGACACTATCATAAAATCATCCAACAACTTAAGAGTGATCTTTAACATTAACTTAAACATGGAACCTCAAGTTACTAGTGTGTGTGAATCAGCAAATCTATAACCTTAGGCGTATTCGAAATACTTTATCAAGAAAGTGTAAAACTCTTATTCATACATGCATTACAAGTAAATTAGATTACTGTTATAGCTTATTTTATAGATTACCACATTCATAGACAGAAAAGTTGCAGCAGGTTCAAAATACATGTGCTAGGTTTATTTGTAATATCCCAAGATTTGCCCTTGTCACACCACATAAAATGGTTGCCCATACGCCAAAGAATCGAATTTAAGATACTAGCGGTAGTCTTTAATGCACTGCATGGGCAGGCTCCTAATTATATTCCTTAGTTACTGAATTTTTAATATCAAACCTAACGTCATAATCTCCGTAATACACAAGTCACATTACTAATGAAAACCCCTCAAATTAGAACGAAAGTGACACAAGACGACTGATCATTTTTTGTGCACGCCGTATATTATGGAACAAATAATCACTAGGCAGACATCAGAATGCTGTAAATTAAAATTGAAAGTTCACTTGTTTTAAACATAGACGTATTTTTCTGATTTATTTACATTCAGTAACAGTCCAGTAATATTTGTCTATCAAAAGAGTTATAATCTTGATATGTATATTTTATAACCAATCATCAATCTCATTGGTCACATGGGTAGGGCCTGGTAGCCTTTATGCTAGAGCATATGTAAATTGCGTACTGACTGGGTGCGTCCCCCGATATGTCGGTGAACGGAGCAGCAAGAGGCTACCAGGCCTCACCCAGGTACATCTGGGAATTGTGATGGGTGGTACTGCTCTCTGAATATTGCATGTTTTAAGTTGTAATGTAGTATTGTGCAGTAATATCATTTAGGAGATCTTGCAGCCCAGCAGAATATATACTTACAATACTCAATAAATAATTTATTATTACGATCGTCATTATATAATGTATGAAATGCTTGATCCTTTATATTTTATGTCACAGAAAAAGAGTGACCAAACAAGGACTTGACCCCGCAACTTACTGATATCCGGTCAGCAGCACAAGCACTAGTTTAAGGTTTATGGTTACAAATACCTGAGAATCATTTTCATGGATATGTAAATGACTGAAAGTTTTACAGAGAGCATAAACAACCAGAGATAATTACAATGTAAATTCTGATTGCATATTTGCAAAGGGTAATTAATTACATACACTATGAAACGGTTACATTATGTTCCTGACGGCCACGGCAAATCACGTTTCATGCCACAGTTGACAAAATGGGATGGACGTGAGAAAACGCGGGGTACGGGATGAGCAAACGGGACAGACCGAACAAAACTTGAATAAGGAGAACAAGAAGGCAAAAAGCCTACGACAATCTAAGTTACGGGCAAACAGGGCTGCCGTGGGTACCGGGAACATAATGTAAACGTAGCATTATAAATTACAATAAAAATGCTACTTTATGTGGCTACGGTGGAACAAAATAATTAAAATTACCCTTTTATTTGAGGCATGTCCCCTACTCGTATAGCATCGAGAATACACATAATTACACAAAGATCGATAAAAAAGTTAACGATTTAATTCTTTCATCTTTTTTCACATATACAAATTTTTAACAAATGATGATGCAATGGCCACGGATGCGTTTGCATATTACAAATAAACACATGTAATCACATAAGAACTTAAGTACTCCATATACGTTGTCTAAACATACCGTTATACAAAAGAAGAACAATTTAAGAATTTTTTGTCAAAGTATAGGAGCTTAAAGCCCAAGTTTAGTTTTGTAAAAAAGATATATGTTTGAAAGCTTCATGCCCAAAGTTCATATCACACCAATAACAGATTCTGAATGTCTTTCGTTTTTTTAATCGATTAATGAAAAATCTCGGCGGGGACCCCCGAGATTTTCGGAATACCCCAAGATTTTCGAATATATTCTACATTATAGCATCCAAAGGGTTAATAAGGTGTTAAGGTTATCCACTCATTAGAAAGAGCAAAATCTCGGTTTTTCATTAATTAATTAAAAAAAACACGAAAGACATTAAGAATCTGTTATTGATGTGACATGACATTTGGGCATAAAGCTTTTAAAAAAATCCCCAAAACTAAACTTGGGCTTTAAAACTCAGTTTTAATGAAATAATAGTGACCGTCATACTTTGATTTAAATCATTGTCTCGTAGAGACAAAATTTCTACCTGTCTACTAGTCTACTTCCAGACCACTCCGGTGCATGTGTGTTCATCAGGTATGATATGTAAAATTTATTCACAATAATTACAATTGTATACCACATGCTTTTATAAACATGGCAAATTTTATGCATAAGTCTCATGCAGATTATTCATAGACCAATACATGATTACTGAACAAAATGACTGAACTGAATTACTTAAGTGGTCTTCACGTCGAGTGTTATGATGGAGGGACAATGGTCTAACTGGCGTTACTTTTTGAAATCATTTTTCAAATTCTAGGTAATTTATGATCTTCAGATTCCACATACGCGTCCTTTATAAATAGCATAATGGCATGAGTGATGTTATGCTGTAATGCGAGAGTGGTGCGAATGATATTCCCTGCCTTTAAATACTTGTAAAATAAAATATACATGGGGTTTTGGGAGTAACATCCCTTTCTTCTCCAGGAAAATCAGAAACATCTCTAAGTACAAACGGGCTGATGTCTTTGCTTGGCTTTACAACTGAAAAGTGACAACATGCTAACAGGATATGCGGTCTTGATAGTTGTTAAAAATAACAAAATAATGAATGAAATAACTATAATTTCCCTCATAATATTAGCATTTATGGTCTGGCACTTACGCAAAAAAATACCTACAGAATATTTAGGTATTCTAATGGAAGAGAACCTGAATTGAAACAAAAAATTTACGCAATGTGTCAGTAAATATCCCCAGAAAAGTCGGAATTTCATCCAAAATTAAGAGTTTTTCTCCTCACGCCAGTCTTAAAATGTTATTTGTATATAATTATATAACATTTCTCAGGAACCGTTCTCTTTGGTAAATTAGGATTCGATAAAAGCTATCAGAATTATTACAGATTAAAAGCTTTGTTTTTGAATTGCACACCTCACCCCCTTTGCCCGGATTTGATCCAACGTAAGATAGGTACATAAAAACGCAGTCATTGGGTCATTGCTCAAGTTGTATTTTGTATCGGTAGTCTAGGTTTCAGACACTGGATTGAGATTTCAATTGCTAATTCTGAATTTGCTAGAGTCTAGACACTGGATGTAGTATTCACTTGCTCATTCTGAATTTGGTAGACTCGAACCACAGCAAATATTGTTAGACAATCGTCCGACTGCAATGGTATGGTTTTTTGTTCTTGTAAACTTTGATGAGTAGGTATTCAGTTTTTATCTGTGTTCTTTGTCACACAAACTCACTTCAAATATTTTCAAGGCCAATATTAAGAATCCTGAATTTCAGCAGCAACATCAAGCAAATATTGATGCCTACTTTATCACCACATTCACACACACATTACGATAACAAAAGTTCAATACTCACAAGTAATTCAGTCAACTGTAAATATAACCCATATAGTCACATATCAACATACATTTATTCACCCCAAAAGGCAGATACGCGCATGATTTTCAAACAAAAACCCACCCATAATATCTATTCTAATTCTTTATGTGTATGTTTATAATGTGTATTCTCTCTAGTGTAATGTTTAGGTACTCTTTGTCATGTACTGAATATAACTATTTGTAGTGCAATGAATATTGAGTTTCGTTTTATGAGGCTGCTGACGTAGTGAAGCTTTGATAATGATTTGTCGGTCTCCTGCTTGTTTTCCCCATTTATCTGATAAACTACGATTACGTATTATTTGTATTAACTTTGTTATTGCATGATATATTTGATCATATTTTTGTTTTATTAAGAATTAAATTGCCCTTGATATTATATTGTAATATGTTACGTAATTCTATGTTATAGTATACTATTTTATGTTATGTTACGCTAAATTTATATTTGCTTTGCGATTTTGTCATGTTTGTAATTATTGCGTTGGGAAAAAATGCGGAAAATAAATAAATAAAAAATCAAAATCCAATAAAGTGAATGTCACAGATGAAAGCCTTTATTGAGGTGTGGTTACATGTATTTATGATTCTAAACTCCTCAAAAAAAGTTTAGAAATCTGAGTTTGATTGGCTATATCTCCCGTTTCGAAGTAAAAATCAATGCAAGCTTGGTATCATCGAAAAGATTATTTAATTTTCTTTAAAATGATACCCTACTTGTTATGATTATGTCATCAGGGAAAGGGCAGTATCTTAAAATGTGGTGTAAAGTGTAAATTGAAAAGCTGCAAAATGACCAAAGTTCGGTAAGTCACCCAATTTTTTGCTGTTGTTGATCAGTGAGTTTCCCAATGTTTCTTTGATTGTTATGCACTCTAATGTGAACATTGGCATGGATTGAAACAAACACCTGCACAAGTAAGCAAACAACAACAACAAAATGTGAAAAAAATAAACAAACAAACATGTATGGGCATTTAAAAACTGGATGCAAGGCATTGAATCTCACACACCTCTCACCACATTAACACAACAAACTAATAAAAAAAGTGGCAGGGGTTGATTTGCATGAATTTTCTCAGAGAGAGGGTATCACGAAAATGGACCGGCCTGTATGCAGCCCAGACCTCAACCCCATTGAACATTTGTGGGATCAACTCGGCCGGGCTGTACGGAAAAGAGTCATAAATGCAACAACATTGGCAGGTCTGCGTCAATTACTGATTGACGAGTGGAATGCCATTCCACAGCAACGAATCACAAAGCTCATCTACAGCATGAGGAAGTGGTGCCAGGCGGTGGTGGAGGCACGTGGGTCGTCCACCCGATACTGAACTCTGATCATGTTATTAAAATCAACGAACATTGATGAAATCAATGATCCATGTGAAGATAAACATGAAAATCAAGCCCCTGCCACTTTTTATGACTTTGTTGTGTTAATGTGGTGAAAAGTCCGTGAGATTTAATGCCTTGTGTCCAGTTTTTAATGCTCATACATGTTTGTTTGTTTGTTTGTTTGTTTTTCACTTTTTTGTTGTTGTTTGCTTTCTTGTGCAGGTGTTTGTTTCAATCCATGCCAATGTTCATATTAGAGTGCATTACAACCAAAGAGACACTGGAAAACTCACTCATCAACAACAACAAAAGTTGGGTGTCTTACCGAACTTTGGTCATTTTGCAGCTTTTCAATTTACACTTTGCACCACATTTTAAGATAATGCCCTTTTCCTGACCGCATAATCATAACAAGTTTGGTTTCATTTTAAAGAAAATTAAATAATCTTTCCGATAATATCAAGCTTGCATTGATTATTACTACGAAACGGGAGATATAACCGATCAAACTCAGATTGCCAAACTTTTTTTGAGGAGTTTATTTACACTCATTTAACAAATGCATAATTTTGCATATTGAAATTAGAATTTACCGGTGCGTTTTGAAGCAATTTGAATAAAATAATGTTAAGATACAGACCCGTACGTGCAGCTTTGAAACGGCTGCTAGACTCGTATCTAGTCTGTTCAACGAGTCCGTAGATACATGCTGTGTGTGCATGACGGTAATGCACCCATAACGTACGTTGTGCCGGTGTGTAGCGACGTGGCGTGCGTGTTATATATACTGTGTAGGCTGGCTGTGTCGTGTGTGAGACGACAACGATTTGTTGATTAAAAATCATCGCAAATCCTCCGGTTTCTCTCTACTTTTAGATGCTAAATGGAGATATATTGACATGTAAGTAAGAGTGAGATTTCGCTAATTGTATGCATCACGGGCTTGAGTGTAAAATTTGCATGTTCCTGCAGGTTGGAATTGGAAGTTAGCCATGGAAAGTCCATTATGCCGGTCAATCGTGACTAGATGTGGCTAGTAACGTTATGGATATGCCTTATGCAGTTATGATATGTCGTGAAAATTATTTACGAGTTCGAGCTCGTGTAGAACATATAACGTTAGCCATAGCTAGTCACGACCAACAGGCGTAATCGAATTTCCACTCCGAGCTGCACGAACATCCATATTTCACACTCAAGCATGTGAAGCATACAAATCTCACTTTTACTTGTGTGTTAACATACGGAATAGATCTACGTCTCATGTTCATTTCCACAACAATACTGTTATTGTCCCATATAATTACTACTTCATGTCTTTCATGCGAAAGTTATTCCAATTTCCTTGTTACCCCTATGGTTATACCTAATATTCTATTTGTAAACCAAATGAAAACCTTTCGTATGACGACGATATGGCAAGGTTTGTTCCACACAAACTCTGCTATACATGTGTGCGTTACACAGGGATAAGGACTTGCGGAGTTGATGCCGTTTCGAAATCCACGCATCAAACGACTAAAATTTATCTAATTGGTGCGGTGACCTTGCTCGCATTGGTTTGAAATGTGATACCGCATTCCGCGAATGACCGTGTTTCGGTACACTCTGGCCTATACCTTGAACGGGAGTTCTTACCTCACTATTCAAATTTGATGACATTTTCATAAGATGTCAGTCTTGTTGTAAGGAACAGATTAATGATGAGTTTTATAGATACTTGTATCAACAGAACAATTTCTCTGCATGTGTGTATTTTCGGATTTTTTAAAGAAGTTTTTCAACATCGAGAAAGCATAATATTTAGAAAAGGGATCTTTAAAATGTAGCTTCATAATCATACTCTTTAACTTTACTGTAAATAAGGGGTACACCAACTCACTTCTGATGAGTGGTGTTTGTAACATGGACATTTGAAAATCTTAGAAAATGGTTTTATTACGCTTTTTTCTTCATTTGTATACATAAAATATTGTTATTTTCAGATTTCTTGAGGTCTAAGCTTCCTGATCGTATATGGTTCTTGAGATATTTTCATTTTAATCCATATGTGCGCGACATGCTCAATTTACGTCACTAGCAACCTGAACTCAGGGCTCACAACTTCAAAACGGTGCCAACAGCGTGGGTTCTTTCTACACCAAAATACGTTGGTATGTGCAACTGTTATTAACAAGAGAGTGCACGTAGCCGTTCAAGAATTTTCAGAACCAAAGGAATATGAGTGGATACTTAAAAGAGAAAAAACCACCTAGGAATGGCCAAATGACATATAAAGAGGAACAAGTTGCTTGTGCAAAAAAGGATACTTAGGAAACTGCAAATGGGCGAAGTTAAACACTACAAGTTGCTACACGGGGTGTCTGTGCAAAAAATTTGGTACATGCAATCATGTACGCCGTGAAGAAGAAACCAACTCACCAAATGAAGAGTTTGTTTGCAAAAACCGATAAAGGCCATTTTTTATTGAACAGGAAACTACATACACTCAGATATAGCTAACGGTCGGTGTTGTTTAGTGATAAAATTATTTCAGCGGAAAACACATCCCAACTCGGAATACCTTGATCCAAAATTTCTGTTTTATCGCAAAAACCGATAACACCACAGTGCTGTAGCAATCGACAAGTCCATTCCAGCTAATCACCGCATGGTATTTGTGTCAGGTGATTTCAAAATGGCGTCCTCCAGTACTGCTTCAGGCGGCTGTTATTATGTGTAGCAAGTCCAAAGGAAGAGAACCATACATCAGGATTTTAGTAGCGACAGGTTTATACTTTCATTTTTTAGGAGATTTTGCGCCCATTCCAAAAAAATCTACCAGTTTTATTGATAGAAGGGTTAGTTATTTTGGTAATTTGGGGCTAAAAATACCGATTTCACGAAATTTTAAGAAAACTTTAATATAGATATTTTGACAGACCTATTTCATGTAAAATATGCGCTGAGTACACGGAAAGTAGTTCTTAACAACCCTACTTCAAATGAAGTCAAAAGTAATAAATCCGAATAAACTCAGAAGGCGGCTAAATGAAGTACCAAATCCACATGCATTTCATATATTTTGTTTCCGTAACAATATCATATATAACAAATTCGATTGCGTAAACAGTAAAATAAATAACAAGCCAATCTACACGAATGAAATTCAGAAAACATTTTTGAAATGATACAAAGTACATTAACTTGTTATCATATAATCATACAAGAATGAAATTAGGAAGCATTCATATGATCGAAATATAATGGCTTGAATTATGTACATTAGACATTAATACTGGATTCAGAAGGCTATCGTTATAAGCAGAAGTTGAATGGTAGGAGGCAGCCATATGATACTCATTGGTGCCTACCTTGCAGTGAAAGATTAGGATGGGGAAAGTCTACATGGGGGGGGGGGGACAAATCAAGGGAAGGTTGCAACAGTACTGCCAGAAACAGTATGCATGTTAAGATTGCCCAAGCGGTCAAACAAAACCAATCGAGATGGAGGAAGACAAGTTTGGCATTAAAAGATCATAAGTGGATTCAGCAATAACGTAGATGAGAAATGCTAAAGCACCAGCATGTAATGATATTCCGGCCGAGCTGAATAAAAAAAAGAGGAGAAGAGGATGTGATTCTAATGCATAAGTTATGTAATTTGATTTGGAAAAGCAAGAAATGGCCAAAAGTTTGGACAGGATCAGTCTTTTTACCACTTCCTAAGAAAGAAGATACACCGGAGTGCAGAAACAACAAAACTATCTCCCTTATCTCCCATGCAAGTAAAATCCTGCAATATGCTGTTGTCGTGGTTGTGGAGAGTATTCCTGCTAACAAGCAGTTTTTGTAGAAGGTAGAGGTGCAAGAGACTAATTCCAAACATAGGAAACATCACAAAGAAAGCCATTGAATTCTATCATCCACTTTATTTGCGCTTTGACTACTCTAAAGCAATTGGCACAGTGCGGCATCGAAAACTCCGGAACACCTTAATATCAATGGGCTTCGCAACACATGTAGAACTGCTCAGGGAACTCTACAAAGATCAAGAATCCACTGTAATAGCTACCAATGTTAACAGTGTTTGTTTCAAGATTGAACAAGGAGTACAAGGACGTATGCTGTCCCCTAATCTGTATAATGCTTATGCACAGTGCATCATGCGATTGCCCCTCGATATCTGCAGTTGCGGGATATAGCAAGCAGTGTACAAGACCTTGAGGATCTCAAAGAGAGAATGAAACCAGACAGTGGAAAATGAGGCATCTTCCTGGACATAGCTTAAACGAAGGCAATGATCATAACCAACAAGAAGAGAACCCCATCATCCATGCGGGAAGCCAGAAAATTGAAGTTGTAGACCATTTTAACTTCCTTGGATCCGCAATAACAAAGGTGGATGCTCTGCAAAGATCAGACGTCGAATTTCAATGGTTAAGATACCAAGGTGTGCAATGCAAACACTTCGGAAGAACAGTAGCATCACTAAAGCCCCAAACATGAGGTTGTTCTCTACTTTGATTTTCCCAATTGCAACATGCATGTGAAACATGGCACATCAATGCTGCAGATCAGAGAAGGATAGAAGCATTTGAGATGTAGTGATGGAGAAAGCTGCTCTGCATTCCATAGACAGCCAAAAAATCTAATGAAAGCAATCGACATCATATTGAGTATAGACATCCGCTCTTCAACACAGTGCTGACGCAAAAGCTTCCATAATTTGGTCACACTGCGAGGAGGGATGGAGAAAATCATGGGAAAGCTACCATGCTTGGAAGAGTAGAAGGAAAGACAAACAGAGGAAGGCAAAGACACAGGTGTACTGCAGGCATTGTTTCTATAACTAACAGTTCAGTGTACCACTGCTGCTCAAAATATTAGTGTCGTCACGAATGGAGAGCCTTCATCAATGGGGCCATGAGTAAAACGACGACGATACCTACCTTCTCGGGAGGCAAATACACGGAGCAATGGAAAGAACAATTCATCGAACGTGAACGACACAGGCTGCTTTACTACAAGACCCAGGTGGTTTGTAACATCAACCATTTAGTGCACTGTTCGTTCTTACTTCAGGAAGGAACATCAGTCAGATTGATTCATCAAAAAGACTATCACTAAGAACGATCCAATGTTCTTCATGCCTTCAAAGAGTTTTCACCGCATGTAAAACCTTGGACACCGAAAGCAGGTGTAGTAAACCTGCAGAAGACAATACAAGGAGACAGTGACTACATTCAGCAGCCTCCAACGGGATCTAAAGTCCTCAAAGACAACTTAATTTTCGGGAAATATGCAAATGGTATCAACGAGTGCATAGAACATAAACTATTCGCCTTCGCCGAATAAATGCAAGCCTCCCACAAGTGGTAAGGTTTCATAGCTGCAACTTTGTTGAAAACTAATGAGTCAAAGCGAAAGTTATAACAGTGTTAAAGAGGAGCATAAGAGTGATGAAATATTTAGCATTGATGGCCCAATACCGGAAGAGGTTGACCATTTCATGTACCTTGGGGCGGGAATTCAGCAATGCAGTAACAAGGCATTGAAATCAACAGCCGACTAGCTGTGGGTTTGAAGGCACTTGATAGCATAAGGAAACTGTGCCAAGGATAAGGCAATGAGAAGAAACTTAGAGTTTTCAGAAACTGCATTTCTTTTTCTGCAGACAACGCATGAGAAGCTTTGGCTCTACCTGTCTACGGAAGGCGAATAAGCTAAGAATATTTTCATTTAAAACACTTTCAATTGCAAGATGGAGAGGAGAAAACAAATGAAGACGTTAAGAATGAGCGTAATGTACATAACGACTGGCTAGTGCAATATGTAAGTAAAAAGAAACTTCGATAAATATTAAAGTGATAGGCTAACATTGTGGAGCTTCAATTTAAAAAATTGTCAAATTTTGATATCTGAACTACAGAGTAGTGTTCATATGGACAAATAAACACCCTGAATAAAAAAAATTGGAAAGTTACACTGCCAATGCCAAGTTATGCATGAATAAACAATTAAAACTCGGGGCGAGTTTAAATAGCGTAGGTGTATACACAGTAAGTCTATGGGAGAAAATGGGCAGGTGGATCCGATCAAATTACGATTTTCACTTTTTTAAAGCACTAAATAATCATTTTGAAATACGATTTTTTTTTCAGGGCGTCATTTATAGACCTTATCAAAGACAATGGTAGCATTGGGAATCATGTAGCTCAGATTTTTTTTAATGAGGTAAATGTTAGCCAATACCTTTAAAATTATCCGTGACAAATCTAATAAAATGAGATATGTTACTCACAAGTTACATTCACTTGCTATGCCAGCAGCTTCTTCCGATTAGCAACCTTGTGCCTGTTATTGCTGCTGAAAATTGTCTTAGAGGGCGTCATTTAGTTTTAGAATATAGCATGACATACTATATAGGACGTGAAGTCGATACTTGTCCGGAGGAAAAGAAATGGGAGCAGAAACCACATTGGCAACTTGAGACTCACTATCAACGCCAATGCAAATAATGGCTTGATAAATCAGCGTAACATTTTTTACATCTACTATCATTAGTCACAGTTCGTGAGAAAAGTGTATAAGAATGCACATTTTCGTTTTATTTTTGTCATAACAATACATACTATAATGGACATGTAGTCCAGGAAGACACCAAAGGAAAGGGGGTGGGGAAGAAACCGCATTGCCACCTTGAGACTGATTATATCGCGATACAAGGAACAGATTGATAGTACCAAGTCAAATTCTTAACATCTTCTATCACGAGTGATAGTTTCTATGAAAAGGGTATCAGAAAGCGCATTTTTGACTTATTTTTAGTACATAACGTGTCATGCTATATAAGTGTCTGGAAGACACCGAAAGGAAGGGTGGGGGAGCAAGAGATCACATGACAGACAGAAGACCAATTATGCTGCGATATATGGAATTGAACAGATTGTTATCAAATTCTGTTTTATTGACTACAGGAAACCCTTTGACGCTGTTCACTTTTATACTGTATTTATTATTCTAATATCAGTTGGTGCCCAGCCACATTCAGTAGTTTGCTGCATTTCATGTGTAAGGACCAGGTATCAAGAGTAATTAAGGCACAAGGAGAAACAGAACCGCGTAAGATCAAAACACGTGTATCATGTCTCCAACTATGTTCAAATCTTTATACCAAGTGGTGAAGAGGAAAGTTGGCGAGGATTGTGAATGTGCCAGGGAATGGGAATGGGGAGTGGTGGGGGTAAGATCCATATCGAACATGCGCTACCATTAACATGCATCCTTTATCGCTGATATAAAGAATAATTCGATAAAACTACTTCAAACATTTAAGAGCTACTGTCTATAGTGACAGTTCCTGTGAAAAGGGTATTAGAATGCGTTTTTTTTTCAGTACATGACGTGACATACTATATCGGACGTGAAGTCGATACTTGCCTGGACACACCGGGGAAGGCACGGGGGTGGGGGTGGGGGGGGGGGTCCTAGGAACTGCATTGCAAATTTGAGGACTTTTGACTCGATAGTTGTCCCGGAGACACTGAAAGGGGGGAGGGAGAGACAAAAAGATTAAAGCAGAACTTCATTGCTAAAAACAAAAATGGTGATCTATATATCAAATTGAAGCAGAAAGTGTGTAGAAGACAGTGGTATACATTATTAATCATATAAAAAACTAAAATCAATTAAATAACACTCTTGAAAATGGCTCTCAGACAGGGTTGGGCTCAATTACTTTCTTCAATTACAATTACAATTACAATTACCTGCCTGCCAAAAGTTTCAATTACAATTACTTTTTTTTAAATTACATTTTTTTCAATTACAATTACTAATTACTTTTGTTAATTACAATTACAATTACAATTACTTTCTATATATTCAAACTTTATGTATGCATATGGAGCTAGGTGATATTCTCGTCTCTCTTTTATACCCTGTCCACATGTGTACATGTATCAATTTGTTTTGAATGCATTTGAAAGCGTGACCAAGAGGTGGTTATGGGTCAAGAATAGTGGTGAGGTGTACATAAGTGGGAGTACACAGGATCAGATTAATAGAATGAGTAATTGAAAGTAATTGAGAGTAATTATGCTCAATTACATTTTTTTCAATTACAATTACAATTACTTTCCTTTCAAAAATTTCAATTACAATTACAATTACTCGGAAAAATGTAATTAATTACGTAATTGCTCAATTACCCTGTAATTGAGCCCAACCCTGCTCTCAGATTGCTACGAACCCGGAAATTGGCGGCTCTGAAAAGAGTGATTTTTTTAGTGACGTCACATATATGACACTACCAGGCTCAAGATTTTGCTCGCGCACAAATTACGTGCTATATGAACACATAGACCATGAATCCAACTACGTTTCACCGACTCAAGATCAGATCTAGTAAAATTTACACAATGCAATTGCTAAGCTAGAGAATAATGATATACTTTCACGCTAAAGCCTGCTTTTTATGCAAAATTTATGTGGATTTAGCCCGGATTTAGTGTGTTTTTTGTACGCTAGCCCGGGATACTATTACCAATTAATACCATGACGCGTGTTGGTGGGATCTAACGTCAGTTCTAATGTTTTGTAAAAAAAAAATGATTCGACGAAAATGTCCTACCGTGAATTATTTAGGGGAAAATGATTTAAACGAACTTGAAATTGTAATGTTTACAGAAAAAATTCTGATATTGGGCGAACAGAATAAAAGCAAGCCTTACTTTCGTGAGATCGCATTCACTCAACATTGCAGTCACCTCAGCTCAGCGCCGCTAGCTAGCGCTGCTACCCGCTCTGCTGGCTTGCGCGCCGCTCGCTCTCAGCTCATCCCGGGTCCGTGCGCGCTAGTAGTGTACACAAGTGACGTGAATGATCCAGAGTGCGGCGCTTATGAATAAAGTCGAACAGATTCACGAAGCCACATCACATAAAAATTAAATACCGCGTACCGGTTGATTATAACCCCGGGTATCAACAAATTATTGTCAAAACATACATCTCCGTGCTGTTGGGTTCAAGCCTGGTGTGATCCCGATTCCCCCCTGCCTTGGCCTGGGCCAATTCTACTGTTACTTGGCTTGGATTCTTGACCGTACATGACATAGGCCTACATGTACTTTCAGGAACGGCGCAGGCCGGGCGGGCCAGGGCGACGTTCGCCGCGCCTTGCGGCTTCTTGAACAGTTGAAGATGAAGGGACTCATCGATGCGACTCTTCATTCCCCTAGTTCTTCGTCATCGATGTCCCTTTGTAATCCACTAGAACTAGAAATACTAGTGTTACTTTCTTCTTTAACCCCTTCAGCTTCCTCTAAATTGTCTATTTCGAAGTCCAAGTCGAGGAAAATTTCTAGACTTTCTTCCATGACGACTATGTTGACAAGCAGTAGGCCTATGAACGTTTACACACGTTCGCTTTCGATCGGAGCGGTGAATCGATCGAATTGCGTGTACGTGCCCTATATGTGACGTCATCCAATTTCAAGCTTTTTAGAGAGCTGTTCGAGGCAGATATCGAGGGGGCACTTTTAGCCGTTTTTAGCTAGCGATTTCTGCCCTCCAGATTTATTTCAGAATTTAGAAATATTATTTTATTAATCCTAATGTCTTTACCTTTGCAATGATATACAATAAAGCCATATTTAAAATCAATATAGTTCTACTTTAACGAATTGCTTAAAACCATGTCAAATTTTTACAATATAATATTTTAGTGGCAGTTCCTGTAAAAGAGTATCAGAATTCACGTTTTGTTTTATTTCTGTACATTACGGGACGTAACAGGTGTTAAAAATAAAAATTGTCAATTTTGGTATTTAATTACACAACAACTATACACCAGATAATACTGGCATGAGTATGACTTACAGCTGCAGAGAGAACAATTTTGCTGGAGGTAGTTTGAATACGATTGAAAAGTTAGGGTTCATATTTCGCTCAATTTCCAACCCCCTGTACAAAGTTGAAACTGTACAGAAATCAAATGGTGTGTGTGAGAGTGGGTGCCTTGTCCACACACAATAGCAATAGACAATGGCTGGGCATATCGCACATTGGAAAATCTGGAATGCAATATTCTAATCCAGGTCTAAGGTAGATGATTGCTCTGTTAATATTCATTAGAAAGTAGCCTGGCCACTACTAGTCTTTATTCACAACCTGTGTAAAAAAAGGAAATCAAAATTAATGTAAACTAATGCCCTGAAGATGTTTTTCAAATGTGTTAATGCATGAAAAGTGATGAGAAGTGATTCCATACAATTAAGATAATTATGTCGATGCTGTTGATGATGATGTAATTTGATTATAAACAACATTAAGAAGAACGATACTAACATGGTTAATCAATGAAAAACAGCTTTCAGTGTTACCGTCAATCATGGATTTCCTTGCTCTTCTTAATCTTGTTTATAATTAAATAGCATCAGCAGCAGCATCGACATAACTATTTTAATTGTATGGAATCACTTCTCAACACGTCAAATCCATTAAAAACATAAAAAAAAATCTTCAGGGCATTACTTTACACTAATTTTGATTTCCTTTTTATAAAGTTTGTGAATAAAGACTAGCAGTGGACAGGCTACTTTCTAATGAATAATGATAAAACATTCATCTACCCTACACGTGGATGAAAATATTGCATTCCAGAGTTTCCAATGTGCGATATGCATAGCCATTGTCTATTGCTATTGTGTGTGGACAAGGCACACACTTTCAAACACACCATTTGATTTCTGTACAGTTTCAATTTTGTAAAGGGGGGTGGATATTGAGCAACATCTGAACCTTAAACTTTTGAATACGCATGAATCACATAGAACTGATTATTGATATCATATTCAAACCACCTCCAGCAAAATTGTTTACTATACAGCTTTAACCCCGGCCTACTCATGCCATTATTATCTGGTGTATAGTTGTTGTGTTATTAAATACCAAACTTGACAAGTTTCATTTTTAACACCTAGCACTACATTAGACGTGTAGTCGATATTCGTGCGAAAAACACCGAAGGAAGGGGGGGGGACTGCATTGTCAACTTGAGACTGTTTACATCGACATAGAAAGAACGGCTTGATAAAAACCAAGTCATTTTCTTAACATCCACTATCACTAGTCACAGTTTCTCGTATGTTTTTGTTCTATTTTAGTACATAACATGACATAGTCTGTAAGACATTAATTCGATACTTTGCTGCATGTCCTGTGTAAGGATTCGGTATCAACCGTAAAGGAAGATCAAGGAGAAAGAGAACCGATCGAGATCAAAACAGGTGTAATATATCTCCAATTGTGTTCAATCTGTATACCAAGGTGGTGATAAGGAAATTTGAAGAGGACTATGACAGTGCCATCGGGATGGGGAAAGGGCAGGAGGGGGGGGGGGGGTAAGATCCATACGAAACGTGCGGTACCCTGATGACACGGTCTTCATTGCTGATACAAAGAATGTTTTGTTAAAACTGAGTCAAACCTTTAAGAGCTACTGCCTGTAGTGACAGTTACTGTGAAAAGGGTATCAGAATACGTTTTTTCCAGTACACACCGTGGCATACTATATCGGACGTGAAGTCGATACTTGTGGTGTGGAAGACACCGAGGGGGCGGGCAAGAAATTGTTTTGCCAACTAAAGACTGATTATCGTTTAACAAAGGAATTGCAGAGATGGTTTTCATTGGTTTTATTGACTACATGAAGCCTTTGGACCCTGTAAACTTTTTATACTTTATGAAATATTCTTATACCAGTTGGTGCCCAGCGACATTTAGTAGCTTTGCTGTATGTGCTGTGTAAGGATTAGGTATCAAGAATAATTCAGGAACAAAGAGAAACAGAACCGTGTTAGGTGAAATCACGCGTATAATGTCTCCAATTGTGTTCAATCTTTATGCCAAGATGGTGATCATGAAAGTTGGAAAGGATTGTGAATTTGCCATGGGGATGGGGGAAGGGAGTGGTGGCGTAAGATCCATAACGAACATGCGCTACCATTAACATGCATTCTTTATCGCTGATATAAAGAATGGTTTGATAAAACTGCGTCAAACTTTTAAGAGCTACTGTCTATACTGACAGTTCCTGTGAAAAGGGCATCATAATGCGGGTTTTTTTTCAGTACATGACGTGACATACTATATCGGACGTGAAGTCGATACTTGTCTGGGAGACACGGGGTAGAAAGCTAGAAACAGCATGGCAAACTTGAGGACGTGCACTCGCTATTCAAGATCCATATGAAACGTGCGGTACCCTGATGACACGGCCTTCAT
>JZLH01S0036644.1:29857-37357 GCA_001188425.1 Eucidaris tribuloides
TCCAACTCTGATGAAAAAATGGCAAGTGATCCACAAAATTTTATGGGTAAATTCAATTTGTTATTGTTCTTGATGATAATTACTACTCGCCGATTGCATAACTTGCGCTGTAATGCAATGCACGAGTAACAACAATCTACATTTTTGGCATGCCCCATTTTCACATGCAAGGCCGGATTCCCGAAACATTATACAGGTCCCCGAATGTAGGTTGATAACTCAGCATACAACTTAATGCCATGACAACAGAATATGTACTGTACATTGATTACATGACTCATTTTTTACTGCAAAAATCCGTATCTCCATCAACCTTTTACAAACGTATACATGCATAACACACTCATGCTCATAATGGAATATTTAGAGAATTTTTAGAAGTTGCCATTTTCCGTGAAAGGTACATCCGGGATTAGTATTTGCTCACCCCAAGTGAAACAATTATAATAAAAGTATTTCAGGAATGCTGAGCATTTTGTAGCGTTCGACTTGACGCTAAAACCTGTGTATATAAATGGTGGTATTCAGAGTTGTTGTGGTCACGTGATGGTTACGCGCGCTATTAGACTTGTAACAGACAATTCTGATGTTAATTTAATTATAAGGGACATTAGATCAAACTTTATCATTTTTTGTGTTGTATTTTAGTTACTTTAATTTAATACTTTTCATGATTTTTTTGTGAAATTTAAAAACAATAAATATATCATTGTTATTGCGCTCAAAATGTATTTTGGTTTTTTCCACTAATTGCTTACACAATATTGCGTTTTCCGTGAAAAGAAACATTTGTCTTGAAAATTGTTGACGATTATAGGAGAAAGAACTTAAGTATTTACAAATTATACCTAATTATCAGATGAGTGCACTACAGTAACACACTTCGCACATGTCAATGTCATGTTTATAAACGGTACAGATATTTAAGATTTATAAAGTTATATGCCTGCTGGCCCTGTACCTTTCTTGTTGCTTTCTTTCGTTGGTTTTGCAGATGTTCCTTTGGAATGCCTTCGAGTTATGGAAGTTGGTTCTGTATTTAAAACTGTAGTACTCAACGTTACAACCTCTAAATGCACACAAAAAAAGAAATAGTAAGAGAAATTGCCTGATATTACACAATTCTAAATTGCCATTAATGAGAATGTGAAAATCATATTTGGTGCATGTATGAAGAGTTATTTCCAAAAGGGGGTAGATCCACTATTTACCTTTGTGAAGAAAAAAAATATTCACCAATATTGCAATGTTTCTGGATAAAACCAACTTAACCTAACAAAGTACCGTACAATACGGGTGTAAAACCCACACTTTAAAAAAATCTATGAGTCTGTTTTTTGAAAATTGTTGAAATTTGCATTTTGGGGGATCTACCCCCTTGTGGAAAAAAAACTAAAATGTATTTATCCTCTTTTGAAAGCAAAGGTCAGTTTCTTTTGCTATTTTTCCACTTTTAGTTGGAATTTTATCTTGTGATTTGTGTCATTTACAGAGCTCCCAAAATTGTATAGATTAATTGGCAAACAACAAAAAATCAAATTTATTGAAAATGGATGAAAGGAAAGGTATTTCCGCGATATTTTTGTGTAACTAACCTGAAATAATGACAGAACTTTCTTCTACGGTTAGTGTAGTTCCGTTTGCCGTTAAACTTCCGTTATTTTTAGACAGCTGAGTCACAGTCAGATTGAGGAGTTCTTCCTCACTGATAGCTGCAATGCCGTCAAACTCTAGATAGAACCTGGCTACGATGCTCCCTGAAGTGAAGTTGTAAACCGAACACGTTTGGTAGCCTTCAATATCTCCATACAGGTCTAACGCCTTTGTGAAAAGCATGACAGATGCAATCATTAAATTCAGACGTACAATAAGAAGACAAAACAAGACAATGGAAATCAGATATAGAAATCACAATAAAAAAAGAAAATCATCTGGTAAAAATGACAGCTAGGACAGGAATACCTCAGGAAATTATGGAAGCTCATGAAACAACAGAATCTAAAACACTAAATGACATGATGAAAGTACACTCACTTAAAAATGGACAACACGAATATGAAATCATTTGACTACAGAAAACAATTTGTTTGATTTTCTCCCAAGAAAGACATGGCTCTCAATTATGCAAGCTACGAATTAATACGAAGTAATAGTGACGGTACCACAATTTGTATTATCGATTTGTTAAACTTCAGTTTTATTAAAACCCCTTCGGAATAGTTAGCCGGTGTTGTAGCAGTTACAAATCATGCTGCGTGCATATTCTCCTCAGGGCATTGTTTTTTTTTTTTTTTTTTACTAGTTCCTGCAGATTAAAAACTTTCTGTCAAAGCAATTCAATCACAAAGAGAATAAGAGCTAGTCTCAAAATACAGGCGCTATTTCATCACATGGATGATGGTGTAAAGAATGTACGAAGAAAACAAATGCTGATATTCCCATACAGTCGAGCCTGTTTACATGGTATTGTGGAAAACATAATGTCCCCATTTTATCACATCGGTCGTCAGTAGAGGGTGATTTTCTCCAAGAGTAATTTTAACCTGTAAATCTGTGGAGAGTTTCATGAAAAGTTGTGTCCGTGATTGTCACTTACAAATTTGCTCTCAGCCAATCATATGCAAGGATTTTAGTAGCTTATAACAGTTGTCAGTTAAAATCACCGACAAAACTCTTCATGAAACGCCCATCCCCCCCCCCCACACACACCGATGACCGTGAATTGAGGTACATACCACGCGCAAACGACATCTTCCAATTCCTGATAGGTAGGATGAGTCGGATCGTTGAGTTCGTCGGTAAAGTTGGCCACAGCACCGTCGAGGTGGGTTATTTCGAAGGTTGCCAAAAACGATGACGTTTCTACGTGTATAACCAATACGGTGACATATCGTTTAGGTATAACTAAAAATTACGATTGTCTAATTATGTTCCTACATAATCATTATATCATGTTATAAATAAACTATAGTCAATGGTTCAATTTATTTTGTGTTATTATAATATTATTGTCACATAATTGCCATGTGTGTGTTGTTACGTGCAATAATCATTGGGATTAAAAAATACTTTTGTGTCAAGCAGTGGCGTAACTATAGGGCGCCCTAAAACAAGTGGTAAACATTAATACCCGATGTGATAACAATCATAACAATGGGTTCATATGGTGCGCTATTCACCACATTATCATAGCGCCTACACATTATTATCACCCCGGTCACTGGATACAATTAAATCCAGGACTTAAAGTGCTCACTCTCCACTCCTTGGGGAGCATTCCAGCCTGGCGCCATTTTACAGGTGCGCACATGCAAAACAACCAACATAAACATTCCCATCCTACCGGATACCCATTTATACACCTGGGTAGAGAGCAGCATGTGGAACAAAAATGCCTTGCTGAAGGGCATTCCTGTCAGTAGCTGGGCTTGAACCCACTACCCTTGTCTAGGGAGGCGAGCGATCTACCGTTCAGCTACAACACGTCCACTTATACAACAGATGAGCCACATTTGCAAGATAACAAGATCTGTGGGAATGCATCCCACATGAAAGAATCAGACATGTCTCTCGTCGGTAGCATATGTTCCCGGCTTGAACGCTAAATTTTCTCTAATTTGATAAATATTGCCTTATTTGATATTTGCACTTAACAGGCTGATAGAAGTGATCTAAAATATCATACTACTTTGTTTTTATGTGAAAAGAACCAATAGTTTTCAATTTAGGGACAATTTAGTGTAAAGGCCCTCCTGCCGGGAACATATGCTAGGGCTCTTCTGCCGGACAACCGTTATTTGCTTATTTACACCAAAACGTGAATTCCGTAAAATATGAAAAAAAAAGTGTTGCAGTCAATCTGGACTCGACTCCAAATGTGAATATGAATTATAAATAACAAAACTAAGAAACAATCGCCAAAATGTTTTGTTCCATTACTCACCTTTCACATTATTCGTTGTAGCGGGCTGTTCTGTGATTCCTTTATCTTCAGTTGTCTTTGCAGCTTCTGATTTGCTCGGTAATGTAGACTTGGAAGTCGTTGTGCTTGTTTGCTTTTCCGTTTCTCTTGAAGATGTGGACTGAACGTAACCAACAGTGGAACTGAAATGTTCTGTAATTCTATTAGATTTGGTTGTTTTTGCCGTTTCTGTTTTGCTCGGAATCGTTGGTTTCAACGTTTCTGTCTGTTTCCCTGAAGAAGAGGTAGATGAACTGGTGGTAAATCCGGATTTATCTGTGATTCCATGATCCGTACTTGTCTTAGCATCTGTTTTACTTGGGACTGTAGGTTTAGACGAAGTTGTTTTTGTCTGTTTCCCTGTTCCTTGTGAAGACGTAGAATGAAAATAACTAACGGTGGAACTTAAATGTTCTGTAATGTTGCTTTCAGTTGTTTTCCCTGTTTCCGTTTTACTCGGGATGGTCGTTTTCAGTGTTTCTGTCTGTTTCTCTGAAGAAGACGCAGATGAACTAGTGGTAGTACCAAATTTGTCTGTTATTCCACGATCCGTGGTTGTCTTCGTAGCATCTGTTTCCATTGGGACTGTAGGTTTTGATGACGTTGCTGTTGTCTGTTTCTCTGTTCCGCGTGTAGAAGCAGTTTGAGATGGGGTGGTTGCGGGTATCAATGTTCCCAGATCTGTGGCTAGAGTTGGGTACTCCGTGCTAGACAACAACGCGGCTGTACTTTGCTTCGTTTCTGATATGTCATCAGTGACATTTCCAACTGCTGGACCAGTAGTAGTTACTAGATCCGAAATAGTTGAATATTCTGTTTCATTTACAGTACGTTCAATTTTTGTCGTAACGACGGTGTCGGTAAAAATGTCATTCATTTCCGTTGATAAATCACTTTCCATTGTTTCAGTCACTGTGGGGGAAACCGTTGGTTTCATGTTTGTGAAAGATGTCTTATCTGTGTTAGATAGTAATGCAGTAGTTTGCTCAATATTTTCTGTTACGATATCGCTGAAAGTCGAAGAATCTGGAATAGTGTTACCGGTAGAAGAAAATGTTTCTAATTCCCAGTTTGTAGTAAAATCGCTGGCACCGTTAGATAGTTCAGTGTTGGGTAGAAGAGTTGTTATCATTACTGAATCAGTTTCCAATTGTGTTGTTGAAGTAGATATCCGATCGTCCTCCTCGTTCCTAGTGGTGTACTCTGTTGAGTCCCCTTCGTTGACAGTCCGCTCAGATGTCATTACTGTTTGAGAGAAAACGTCATCAGTAGTCCTTTCACTACTAGTCTCTGTTGTTAAAGAAATCGCGGCTTCAGTTTGTCGTGTCTCGGTCGAGAGCGTACTCAGAGACAGTGTCGTTTCCAATTCCTCTGTAATCTGTTCAGATGTCCAAACTTGAGTCCGTATTTTGTTTGTGTATCCTCGAGTTGCTGAATCCTCTGTTGGAAGCACATTGTCACTTGTAGCACTTTTATAGAGTTCGGTCGACATACCTTCTGTCTTATGTTCCGATGTCAATCCACTTGTCGCGGAATTTCTATCTGGTGTTATTGTATTCTCATCAGTAGTCTCGTCTCGTTCAGTGTACGAAGCCTGTGTACTCTGCTCCCCTCCGACGAGCATCCCATCCGTTGTTTGATCTTCTCTTTCGTCAGTTGTTCTTAATTCTGTCGAACTATCAATAGTAACTGTGATTAGTGAAAGGTCAGTTTTTCCCGTAACAGAGGCATATTTTGCAGATGGAATTGTACTTTGTTCGCCTAAAGAAATGGGTTCATTGGTTGTTGCGTCGTCGTACATGTCTGTTGCCTCGTTACGTCCCGTAGTCGTAGGGATAGTCGAATCTGTAAACATTTCAGTGTAAATCGTTGCAATCAAAGTGGGTTTCGCAGAAAAGGCATCCGTCGTCGCAATCTCGGTTTCAACACGGATAGAGTCAGTGACAACAGTTAATAAATCATCGGGGAAATCTGTACTGATAGTGAATGTTGTGTATCTGTCGTTTTCTTCTGAGAATAATTCGGTTACGGGTGAACTATTTGGAACGATGGATGTGAAATCTGACAGCAAAGTAGTCATCGATTCATCGGTTCCGACCATGGACGGAGGAGACCCGGTTACGTCGGGTAGTTCAGATTTACTAGGGCGATTGGTTGGATGCGAAATTTCTGTTGATCCCGCTATTAATGATGTAGGTATGTCAGTAAGCGGGGTACTGGAAGTTCCAAGAGTCTCTTGAGCCACCTCTGTAGATAGGATTTCTGGACTTGACAGAGGAGTAGCCGAAGAGGGATTCAGTGGTATCGTTGGTGCTTGTGTGCCCGTAGATGGTCCTCCCTGCTGTACCGTTTGAGAAGTCGATGATGGCATAGTTGTTTGGGTAATACCTTCTGTGAATAAGGTAGTGCTGGGCGATACGGTGACGTAAATCTGTGAACAAATATTAAAACAAAATACCATAATTTATCACTTGTGTATTATGCTTTGATAATCGTATCAAACGTTCTTATGTTAGAATATGAAATTATCCGTTTAAATTCAGGTTTTACATAATAAATTTGCTGCACGTTCTTCTCAGTGATTTATACAGGCCTCGATGAAGCGATAATGATCACCTCAAAGCACAAAGACAGTATTATGTTACGTAATTGGAAAAATTCCCGTTTATGAAAAAGCTATCGGATATTATTTACATATATTTTGATAACAATCATTGTTTGGTACAGAATCTATCACAAGGATCATCTGTACGGTGTAATGATACAGTCATCGTGTACTCCAAAGATGGATGATAATCACTAAAGAGTGATGGTATCAAACTGCTTCATGACTTTGTAGAGGAAATAATTAAGTCTTGAATCATTAGAAATAGGATTTCCCTATTGGTTGTAACAACCAGGTGCGACATATAGGGGTTAACTTTATATAAAGCTTCATGCTATTTTATTAACTGCGATTCCCATAAAATGTCTTTCATGTGTTTTGTTTTTGTTTTTGTTACTGTCCTTATTATAATGTCAATCAAACACTTTATTTTGTTTAGGTACATTGTTATCATGTGGACCTATATACAATGGGCCGCATGCATAAAAAGTAGCAATTGCTTACAAGGAATTGCTTCAAGCACCAGCAACTGGTTGTCAAGAAAAATCAAGCTCAAACAATTGCTTAAATGTGTTTGCATAATCTTTTGCTTACCGTGAAATCCGAGTGCACTGCGATAAGCAAATGCCTGCAAACAAATGTTGTTGCTAACAGGCAGAATTACTTGCTTACAGATGAAAGGAATTGCTTAAAAAACGTATGCATAAAAAGAACCTTTTCCTTGTTCTGACAAGAATTTGCTTGGGTTTTTTTCAAGCTCCTCAATACCAGCTTGAGCGCTTTTGCTTAATTACGACATTCGAGTTTAAAACATGTCCATGCTCGTATTTAGACCAAACCAAAGCTGCACAAAAGGAGAATAAATCAAGAAATACTTTTTCTGCTATATCAAGAAAAATTGGGGGAAAATATTTCAGGAAGGGGGTTCACGATT
>JZLH01S0036644.1:42357-44830 GCA_001188425.1 Eucidaris tribuloides
TTGTTTTCCACGGTGGGGCGATGTGTATGCGTGCAGTGAAGATGGTATCAAAATCGCCAAACAAGAAAAAAAAACGGGGGGAAATGTCATACTTTAAACAGAAAGCTTACTTGACAAGGGTGTCTATTCTTCTCATGAGTACTTGTTTAGGGTATTCTGATATCGACGGATAATTACTTGTTTCGGGGTCCATTCACGAACATGTTATACACCTAATTGTAATGAGAGTGACCCCCCCCCCCCCCGAATTCTATTTATATCGAAAGAATCTTCAGGAATGTTCCTGACATGCACGAAACCTTGATATAAAAGAGGTTATATGTGAATTACAAACTTTAATGAAGCGTCTTAAGGCAATTTATTTTTTGAGGTTCTGTTTATATTCTGAACAGCAGTTACGCACGACGACGTGAGTGGTGAATCGATAGAAAACTAAATACCTGATGATTGAGGGCCCACTGCCATGACAGGATGAAAAATGCCCTCTTTTGTCTAAAATCATAAAAAGAGTGCATCATACCCATAGGCCTAATGCAACGGAAATAGCCGTGACAGTGTGGAAAAATAATAACATTTGTTTTCCTCCCACAATCTATACACAATGGCACTGCAACAGTCCGTGTTTGTGAATATGTGCCTGCCATTCCAGGGCTAGTTGACATCCTCTCTGTCATATCAATTTCTAAGCGATCTTTCACTTTATTCATGGTCTAGCGTTTTGCAACACAATGGTAAATTGAAACTAACACCGTCGTTTTTGGCATATTTTTTGCCATTGTAACAAATCTACAGGCTTGATATACTATTGACACGAGATTTACGATAATCGAAGATTTCTCTTTAAGATTAGATCAAAATATGTGACCAAAGTCAATGTTATGACCCGCGGTTTTGAGTCTAAAGACTTCCTTTTTGGTAAAAAAATCTCGTGGAAGATCCCCGTTTTTCTAATTTTTTCTGTATTTGCCGCTTCATAAAATGAAAGTGCGAGATCTATAAATATATTGACGATGAGGATATGTAGTGGGAAGTCTGAGGATTCTAAAAATGTGAAAATCAAATTGTATTGACTGGGATAAGGCCCGCGGAATTGGCAAAAACAATGATAGATACGATTTTCTCTCACTGAGATTTCCACGCGTGTCTTTGTTATTAAGCGTTCGAGAGAGCACTATAGTGCATGACCAGTGTGTTTTATAACCTCGTATTTCCCCACGTAAAAGAGGATCGTCTTCTGTTGTTAAGAAATTGATATGGGTTGACTTGAACCTTGACAGTGGGCCTTTAAAACTCACCGGGTCAAAAACCTATGTAAGTGAAGTTGGACCTGTGGTGGACGGCGTCTGCTATACAAAGAAGTGGAATTCTACCGAGTTTAGCAGATGAAAGCTCCGGACTGCATCGGGATCTAGACTATTGCCACGTGTACAATTTGAATACAATAGCCGTGTCTGGGCCGATAGGCTTATGAACTCATTGGGAGCCAGCTATCCCTTTTTTTAATATAAATTTAGTATCTATGGACTAGATTAGTCCCCTTACTTAGGCCTACTGTGGAATGTAAGTCTCCTGTTCTATGGAATGTCAACTGTTAAGTTGTTTACACATTCATTTCATGTTTAATTATTAAAATTTGTAATAAAGAGAAAATATTATCACACAATATACTTTGTTAGAAATGATTTTTTTTATTTCATTTATTTCATTTCCAACTAAATATAACATAACAAAGTATAAAGCATATACATGTGCACATTGGCAGATTGAAGTAAATAAACACGAGAAGTACAGTGACATTAACAATAATACGATCTACATTATGTCACCACAAAACGATCAATAAGTCGCAATGGAAGTTTTCATGTAAATATGGTAAATAGTCAAGTCGGGTTGCAAAAGTTGATTCTGGGATTCTGCTATTTTCTAAAAGTAAATACACTCATCTTTCATCTGCTTAATTTTGAGGACCAGAAGTGATTCAGAAGTATGATTTTTCTTGAATTGAACATATTTGGCCGAATTTGATCTTCACATCGCGAGATTAACTATAAACCATAAATATACTTGCTTGTTATCAAAAGATCTTCAAGTCCCCCTGTAATAATTTTGGTATCACCAAAAAGCTAATTTTATGACCTATTCAATGACGGTGGATGTAAAAACCAACAAGATTTGCCCAATCCACGGTTCTCTTTTGGAAAGTGACTAGTTTTCCCGCGCTTTCTACGGAACAGCTGTCATAGGCCTCCCGTTTCGCATGAATGATCGCTATCTTTGTAGCCGTTTTCTCTGCTTTCCTCCTAATAACTCAGGTGATAGTTCAAACTTGTGAGCAGGGTTTTAAACGGGTTTGCTTCGTCCATCCTAGACATAAATACCTCATTTAAAGCTTAGAGGATCTACTTTAAGACTGTGCGAAAAAAAACACAATTTTCTATTTTTCCGATTTATGGTGCGTTTTTTGGTGGCAGGT
>JZLH01S0036644.1:45383-57033 GCA_001188425.1 Eucidaris tribuloides
GGGCCATTTTTCGGAGGCAATGCAATTTCCCAAATTTGCCAATTTTTCAATAGCGGCGGTCATCGGAACGCCTAGATATTCTGGCCTCTGGGCTTGCCATACCATACAAACCGCGATGACAATGGAGATGTAGCTAGCATCGTCTTCGTTATGAAAGCCTGGAATGCCCTCGCTTGAAAAATTGGCAAATTTGGGAAATTGCATTGCCTCCGAAAAATGGCCCTAGAATCAAAACGCCTTACTCAAAATCAATGATCTTGGTATCATTTTATTGGAAAAAGAATGTTCTAACCAACGAAATAAAAATTGATGACATTTTGCCGATAATGGTGAAGAAATTATCGATCATACTCGTAGCATTCTTTCTGGGCCACCCTGTATAGTGCAAAAAGGAAATAAATGTACTGCACCGATGATGTGGAACATAAGAATTTGACAATATTTGTATGGATGCGTAATATTTTGCAGTAAGAAATTAACAAAAAAATAAACGAAAACAAAAGTAAAAGCAAACAAATACATGGATAATGGAAAGAAGAGTGGAAATGGGGAACCTACTGAAGCCAGGCTTGTAGTCTGTAAGCCCCGTTTGGTGGTTTAGGCTGCTATACGTTCGAGGACACAAAAACAAAATCCTCACTTCATGGCACAAATTACGTAGCTATTACTTATACGTATCAGAGTAAGACACAAAACTGATGTAAGGGCGTATCAGGACAATTCCCAAGGAGGACAACTCCCCTGGGAACAACTCCCACAAAGTCCTGACAACTCTACTGGAAGACAACTCCCCCAGGGGACAACTGTCCTGGGAACAACTCCCATCTGACAACTCCGCTGGAAGACAACTCCCCCAGAGGACAACTCCCCTGGGAACAACTCCCATCTGACAACTCCACTGGAAGACAACTCTCCCAGAGGACAACTCCCCTGGGAACAACTCCCATCTGACAACTCCGCTGGAAGACAACTCCCTCGGAGGACAACTCCCCAGAGGACAACTCCCATCTGACAACTTCACTGGAAGACAACTCCCCAAGAGGACAACTTCTCTGGGAACAACTCCCATCTGACAACTCCCTCGGAGGACAACTTCTCTGGGAACAACTCCCATCTGACAACTCTCCCAGAGGACAACTCCCCTGGGAACAACTCCCATCTGACAACTCCACTGGAAGACAACTCCCCGGAGGACAACTCCCAGGAGGACTGCTCCCCCAATGACAACTCATGTTTTGTTTTGTTTTGTTTGTTTTGTTTTGTTTTTAATTGGAAACATTGTTAAACTCGTCGGGGGGGGGGGGGGTTGTCTTGGGGAGATGTCCTCGGGAGAGTTGTTCTCCGGGGATGTTGTCGGGGTGGGGGAGGGGTGGCGAGTGTGAGCCGTCTCTCGGGGAGCTGTCCTGTGTAGTAGTTCTAGAACCATATAACGTACAATCAATTCAACAAATTCGTTATTTGCTTTTCTTTACCTGTTTCCTTTGCAGTACTTGTCTTTGAATCCTTGTTGCATTATTTTCTGTTAAAATAATAGATAATGATTTATTTACATCATACCATGGAGACAGAAAAGACTACTTGATAAAACAACAAACCGAAAAATGTTGTTTGTAGGTTTGCATGGTGAAATAGATGAAATACACTTTTGTGGATGTCACCATGTGTACAAACCGACGGTCTGCAAATTAAGCTAAACCGAAATCTTCATGTGCTTAGCTTTTGTAATCTGTTGAGCAAACAGATGAATATCTAATATGCTGGACCCGTGTGTTTGTTTGTTTGTTTTTTCATGTTAGTTCATAGCACAACGACACAATTAGTGCACCTGGACAATACGTCTTGAAGTATCAGAAGAGTCTGCCTAACGGTCCATCGAGAGCATGGCTGCCAAACTTGAAATGTGATTTGTCTCCTTTTTAAATTGAAACAAGTTATTTGAGGGTTTAATTTCCACATAATTATAGAGACAAACAAGTGGGGTATACGGTTGATAGAGGTAACAACATACAATTATAGTTGTCCACCGTAAGCAATTCAACATAATACAAATCCTATCTTGATTGATAAACAAACTACAGACTTTATAATTTTATGCTAATAAATTGAAAAGTTTGGTCAACACGTAACTCAAAACTACATGTTCCGCCCTCATTTATCTAGGTTTCTAATTATCCTACGTAAGTATTGGCGTAAGAGGGCGCTGTGACAGAATTACATAGAGATAGATACTAAGAAAACTTAAGTATATATCTCTATGCAGAATTAGTACCCGCCGACGGCGAATATTTTATTTACACAACTGTTTAGCCATTTTCAGCGAAGTATTTGAAGAAGTGCTCTGGGGTTGGAGTCTGACTGGTCTAAGTGCAATCGTCTGCGGTCTGCACGCGCACGCACGGCGAATAAATGTCTCATTCATCGCCAGAATGCACGCACTTGTCCGAGGTTGGTGGTGGTGGGTCGGTGGGTGTCTGGGGAATCGAGGTGGGATAGCAGTAGATGTAATGATTTGTTTCTTATAAATAAACCACCATTTGATGTAGTAGATTTATGATTTGTTTCTTAAACCACCATTTGGTAGTCATAATTAGCAAAATGTAGAAACGTACAAAATGAATTCAGGCCAGCGACGCGACCCCCCCCCCCGTAAAACATGCATGATAATAATAAGTATATAGGTTCTTTTCAATTCCTCAAATTTTCAGTAGCCTCTTGCTTAAGTCGGATAGCACATACGGATCTCATACATCCCTGTATATATATTCCTACATCCAAGGCATGAAAATACGAAAACAAGTTTAACAGGATCACGTTATCATCAGTCACACACAATGAACGCAAGTTGCACGTTGTTCATTGTTGCAAGCATTGCACTATTCATTTACACGTGCAGCATATTGCTCACAACATACAGCATACAGCATACAGCATATAGCTTGCAACAAATACCCGCGTCAGTCTTTGCTGCCAGTTGTTTTACAAGCATACTTAACCGAAATGGTTTACAGTTATGTAAATAAAATCTTCGCGTCCCGGCGAGACACATAGTCTGCAAACCAAACTCGGAAATGTTATGACAGGGTCTCTACTACGGCTATACAACAGGTCTTTCGATATACATCCCTTTTTATCCACGTTACTAGTGCATTTGGCATACCATTTTTATAACTCACACCCATATTATGCACACAATACTTTGCACAATTAACAACTTCATTTTTACACTGGGAATTCGGGTGAGGGAGGGATGGTACCCGTGCATATTGAAATACAGGATAAGCTTTCGGGCAAGGGCGTAGGCTGGGGGTGCACTGGGTGCACGTGCACCCCTCGAAGAGCCATAGGAGTTCCGCCCCTGGCAAGAAAAACGAAATTTGTACCACTTTTTCTGCTTTCAACGCCTGATTTACTCAACTTTAGTTCCACTTCCCTACTGACGTCAGCGGCGTAGACAAGGGGAGGGATGATAGGGGTATGCATTGCCCCAGGTCACAAGATGAGGGTCAGGGGGTTGATAATCAATTTCTCTCCTAGGTTTCAGGGAACATTGTATTTTCTTATCAGTAGTATTCTTCTTACTTTTCAATAATTCATGGTAGTAGTTGGAGCAGTAGCAGTAGTAGTAGTAGTAGTAGTAGTAGTAGTAGTAGTAGTAGTAGTAGTAGTAGTAGTAGAAGTAGTAGTAGCAGCAGTAGTAGTAGTAGTAGTAGTTAGTAGTAGTAGTAGTAGTAGCAGTAGTAAGTAAAGTAGCAGTAGTAGGAGCAGTAGTAGTATTAGTAAGTAGTAGTAAGTAGTAGTAGTAGTAGTAAGTAGTAGTAATAGTATGTAAATAGTAGTAGTGTACCGTAGTAATAGTACATGTAGTACAATCGTTATTATCATCATTATTTTTACTAACACTTTTGGTAATTGCATAATTTATCGTGACTTATTTGACCATTTTGTAGTCATTCAAAAACCAGTGGAGGAGATGGACGAATTTACACTAACAACATCAATTCTAATCAGGGCGTCACTAGAGGTAGAGGGGGGGGGGATATGGGAGAGTGCTCAACACCCCCCCCCCCCCACACCCACCCAATTAATGCTCGTAGTCGGGAAATGCATGCACACAGTCGATGAAATCAGAAATCAGTGGAAAAAAAAGAAAAGGAAATAAAATGAAAGAAAAGAAGAAAAGAGGGAAGGATGAAAGAAAGAAAAAAGAAAAGAAAAAATGGAGGAAGAGAAAGAAAGAAAAGAAACAAAGGAAGAAGGAAGGAAAGAGGGAAGGAAGGAAAGAAGGAAGAAAGGAAAGAACGAAAGAAGGAAAGAGGGAAAGAAGAACAAAAAGAAGAAAAAAAAGGTAGGTCTACTAAACAATCATCTACAAAAAAATATTCTCATAACTATATATATCACTTTAAAACATATGATTTACACTGTTTGTGATTTCAAAAGATGGATCTATAATTTCTTTTTAAATGTGAATAAGGACTGTGATTGTTAAATGAAATTTGGCAAGTAATTCCACACACAAATACTTGAATAAAAAATAGTGAGTGGTAAAACATTCAGCATGAACGTCAGGAGTAGAGTAACCATATAAGCAGTAAATAATGATAGTTGGTTAATATGGCTTAATTATGCAATGGGTAATATTAGGGGGTGGTATTATTTTACAAAAGTCATTCTATTGATGAGTTACCCCCCTAAAATTATGTACTAAGCTTACCTCAATCTGAAAATACCAACATTTGTCCCGTGGGATCATTATAACCCCCCTGTACATACCCCCTGAAGTTGGCACTTGTATCATGCCCCAAAGCCTAGTCCCACATACAGTGATTTACGTAAGGTAAACAAATCACAACATGTGGAACTGCTATAAATACTAGTTAACAATTTTTAGTGGCCTACCTATCTAGACTGTGGTTAGGGTTAGGGTTAGGGATGGGGTGCCCGAAACCTACCCTTAACCATAACCTTAAACCCTTGATATGTGCTCTCGGCAGCTTAAAGGTTAGTCACATGACTGGGAACGCGTGAAAATGCATCGAGAACCGAATGAGTTGAAATATATACCAACTGTACACCAGCTGGAGTAGATCTCCAAGCTGGAAGGATTTGTCTCCAATTTCTTTACTTGAGGAGAATCAAGCAGTAATTACATGTAGCAGTATTTTAATTTTCTCGTGCCCCAATAAAAATACATTCCATAGAACCCTACACAACAGATACCGGACATACGTACAGATGGAAGTTACTGTAGAACGAGTTAACTGTTGACTACCAAATTTTCACAGTTGAATCCTTGCACAGTTTACTTGATTCTAGAATAGTTTCAGCCCAAGTTGACGACTATACCCCAATCATGTCATTTGCCTTTATCTGTTTATTGCAGGAGTGGAGATTTCATGAAAGGAGTTGGGGAGGGGGGACTCAAACATCAAAGACAAACTAAAAATACCCATGAGTGAGAAAAACAAAATTTGCCCAAACATACATTCATATTGTTAAAAGTGGAAAGTGTGAATTTAAAAACCCCTCCCTTCACATTTATAAAGTTTAACAATCTATTTCCTTATTGACCTTTGGAATAGATTTGCAGATAACCAAATCTATCCAAAATGCTAACAAATTTGCAAAAGTAATATAAAACTTTAAAATTTAAGCCACCCCCCCCCCCACCCCGAAAATTTAATGTGCGTTTTAATTTGTCTCTGGTAAATCTAATGTCACTCATATCGCCACTATATTTCAGGTCTTTATCAATTTTGTGAGGCAATTGTGAGTCAGAAACGGTATATTTGGGAGGTAGGGGCCTATAAACTACTTTGTGGTGATGCATTAAGCTATCCAAGCCAAGATACAAAAGCCGAAAAGCAAATATCTACGGTTAGGGTACCCTATCCCTATCCAATGGCGTGCACATGAATTTGGGGGGGGGGGACAAGAAAATAATTCTGCCGACTGACCCATCTGTGCGTGAAGCTTACAATGCGAGTGCGTAAGTGCAAAGCCCCCTCCAGGTAGGGCCAAGACGGGGGCCAAGAGCCCGCCAGAGCACTTGGGGTGCATGGGCAGAGCCCCATGCCAGGGGCCCAGGGGGTGGATCCCCCGGAATATTTTTTCTTTCAGCCATTCAAACCCTCAAAACAGAAGTACAGACTGATGTCGATTGGAACCTATCAATGATATGCCTGACTATTTCAGCAGGCAATTAGTGATAACTAATCAGCACACATTCCAAGTTCCGCCAACTGAATGCTTCCCTCCGGCTACCATACCATTCTGGGAGCATTCTGGGGGGGGGGCATCTTCCCCCCTTGTGCATGCCATAGTCCCTATCACTAACCCTGTCCATACTCCCTAGTTTAGGTAGGTAGGCCCATGAAAAGTGTTATTTATTGCATGTGATTTGTGAATACCCTACATAAATCACTATATGTGCGGACTAATGCTTTTGGGCAATGAATACATGCCCCAACATTCAAGGGGGTATGTTACAGGGGGGTTAGACTTCATAAAATGTTTATCAATTGGTTATATTCTCATTCATACTGATCATCTCCCATATTTTAACGGGGGTATATCAAAGAAGTTGGTACTAATACCACCCCCTAGTAATATACATTAAACAAACACGGAAGAAGGTTTGGGAGGGGGTTGAGAAAATTTGACATTTTACGTTCGGGAATGTAGATTTTAGCCTCATTATAGAAAAATGAATGCCTAATATCAATATTGATTCAGATGAAACATGCATCGTGTATTTTCTTTTTTACTTCTGGTTATGGTAAATTGATAAATAACTTGGTACACTTACGAAACGGTGAGGGTCTAGGATGGGGTTTCCCTCCAAGTTAAGAAAATGTGACATTCTTACTTTCGGAATGCAGATTTTGATTCCATTCGCCCGCTCTTAGGACCAAGTGCAATCATGCCAGAAAATCTAATATTATTCGAGAAGATGATCAAGCGTCAGTAATAGACCGTGTAAAGCTTGCGATGTATATACTGCGGTGTACCAAGCTGCAATTAAAGGGGAATGAAACTCAGACATCTTACTGAATTCAGAGAGTACAGAACAATACAAGATGGAAAACAGTGAAAGTTTGAGCAAATTTGGTTGAATGGTTCAAGAGTTATGATTGTTCAAAGTTTATTTAATCCTTGTTATGGAGGATCCTTAAATTGGCAACTCTACCCACTTTTCGGATGAAAGTGTGGAGAACTTTACATTGGATTTGTACACAAATTTTCAATAATTTGCAGTTTTCTGAAGTGTCAGTTGAGAAAGTATCTTAATTCTTTCAGAAAAACATGTAGAATCATTTTTTTGCTAGGACATACTTGCACAACAAGAAAGAACAAATCAGATATTTGATAAAAAGTGAGAATAAGTGAAAAATTGTGTACAAAACCAATGGGGATTTCTCCACACTTTCATCTAAAAAGCTGGTAGAGTTGCCAATTTAATAATCCTCCATAACAAGGATCAAATTAACTTTCAGCGAACATAACTCTTGAACCGTTCAACCAAATTTGTTCAAACTTTAAAGGCAAGGTTCACCCTGATATCAAGTTGGTTTTAACAAAAGCAGAATAATGAGAGAAACATATTAATGAAAGTTTGGAGAAAATTCACAATAGAATAACAGAGTTATGGAATTTTTAACTTTTGAATTTGTGACGTCACATGCGAACAGCTCCCTACAGTAGGTCTTGTGATATAAATTGCATAAAAGTGCCGTTTTTCAGGAAAAAAAATCCGCTTCTCGTCTGAGGGATTGGGCGTTCGGGTCGAGTCAGTCGAGTCATACCAAATACAATTATAAAAAATGGTACCACCTGCCTCTAGACTGGCGCTCGGCTATCTAGTTGTGTAGAGAGTAAAACGCACTACCAAAGGACTAACCAACACTATTATAGTCAAACTGTTCTGTGCAGTCATGCTATTTAGGGTTAATGAAACGGAGATAGGAACGGGACGGGTTTAACTATAACTATACTATCTCGCCCTGCGTGTACAAAAGATCGGACGCATTAAATCATTATTGTGTGAAACGAACGGATCATGAACCCAGATGCTGATGTCAGTCAAAAATCACCATCTATTAACCTGGCATTCTTTGTCAGGTAGTTTGACAAATTGAATAGAGGACCATTAGCCATATACGTAAAAGAAGATATTCAGGGCAATTGATGTCGGGATTGTCAAAACCAGGTGGAGTTTGATACTGTATACTATACTGTATACTGTAAGAAAATTACGGGGGACAACCGGCTTAGGTTAACGTCAGAAAAACACAACCATCGATTTTTTTTCAACTTTACGCCACAATTATGGCCAGTAAGTTATGTGTCAATATTATGTATTTTCACTGCAAGCACATTATTGTCAAAACTGAAAAGATACACATATCACCACAACAATTTTAATATTTTTGTGGTAATGAAAGTAAGTTATCTGTTACCAACACACATGCAGTGACACACACACACACACACACACACACACACACACACACACACACACACACACACACACACACACACACACACACACACACACACACACACACACACACACACACACACGCACACACACACACACACACACACACACATTCAGAGGCATCGATCCGGGGGAGGGGCAGGGGGGCGATCGCCCCCTGCCCCCCCCCAATAATTTTGACAACTTGAAAAATTCATAATATGAAATAGGATGCTTATGTTTAAAAAGCATTAGAAAGCTCTATTCAATCATTAAACTTAACATAAAAATACCATCAAATATACAAAATTGCCAAATTTTCGCTAAATTTTAGATTGCAATTTGGCGCGCGCAGAAAATTTTTAGTAACCCAATTTTCCACCACGACCCTATGTTTTCCCTACGAAAATCCACTTTTCCCCTACGAGGGTATGTTTTCCCCTACAAAATAACTTCAGTAAATGCAATAGTTCGATCTCGATTTCTTCGTCGGAGATGGACAAAACGGATATTATACGGAAATTTTCTGAAATCCCTCGGGGATTTAAGAATCAAATCAACGAATTGTCAAAAAACCCTATCCCCTAAAAATCATAAAAAACACCTACTTTTCTCCCTACGGAAGGTTATTTTTCCCGTAGG
This sequence comes from Eucidaris tribuloides, assembly GCA_001188425.1. Lineage (NCBI taxonomy): Eukaryota > Metazoa > Echinodermata > Echinoidea > Cidaroida > Cidaridae > Eucidaris > Eucidaris tribuloides. The sequence goes on from JZLH01S0036644.1 coordinate 54,505, forward strand.
TATCCCCGACAACCTCCACTTAGCTAAAATCAACCACGGTAGGGGGTTTCCCCTACGAGTTGCAGCCTTGCTAATTGCAGAGGGCGTATTAGTCGAGATTCTAGCCGAATTATTTCGTCTTAATTTCTCCGAGTTAGCCGCCAAGCCCCAATATTTCGCCAAGCCGAGTGAGGGCGTTTTCCCCCAGTTTTTGCGCCGCCCGAAAAAAATTGAGACTTTGGTTGCAAACTCGGTGAAAATAAGACGAAATAATTCGGCTAGATTCTATACTAAGGGCGTATAGGGCCTATGCATCGATCGTTGATGTGCAATCATTGTTGCATCTCACCCCCCCCCCCCATAATGTTGATAACTTCGAAAATCACTATTCCCTAAAACAGAATGCAACAATTATGACTTTAAATTTACAAAAATGCACAATTCATACATTTTGATGGAAGAGATATTGCAATAATCTGTGTTTAGTATTCTTCTTATGAGGATTTATGTGATATTAATTTTGACTGAATAACAAATAATGCTGATTTTAACTCTTTACACGCGGTATTCGCATCCACGCACTCCCGACAGCGTGCGGGATTCGCATTTCACGCTCAAATATATAAACGATCGTATTCACCCGAATTACACTGATTTTCCCAACACTAGCAGTAATCTCTTTGTATTGTTTACATTCCTCAAGTACGGGGGTATTATGTTAGATTCTTTAGGAACCAGAAAATCGATAAATGCAATCAAGGCATCATGATACAATAGGACAAAGGATTAGACACAAGTTCACTTTGAAAAGTACTTAAAAGGTCAATTACAATTAGACGCGCTATTCACTGATAATCTCTTCATTCACTTCTTATTTGGTGACTCATCTCTTTCATTACCTTGTAAAAAGTCAGTTTTTTTTGGAAAACTTGTGGTTTACCATCTTGTATTATTTGAATGGAGTTGTATATTTTCAAGCAGGAAACTTAGCATTACATGTATGTTGGTTACAATTAGCCATTATTTTACAAATTCAGATGTATATTTCCAAACACCCTATATGCATTTAGAAGGTCTGTAAAATGTACTTCAACTTTGCTGTATTACATTTTTCCTGAAAACGTTGTTGTGCAAAGTTATTGCCAGTTGAAGTCAGTTACTTATTTCCTTTCCCGATACTGAGAGCTCTTTGAAATAAACTCAGCACGCACGGGATTCAGGGTCCCGCGCACAAAGAGTTAACTAAGAATTGTTAAATTCGAAACTCTTTTTATGTGTGTATACATGTATTCCGTTATATTTATTTGCTAAATTATTATCTTGTTTTATTTTACATAGTCTGTTTATTATGTACTTTGTATTTATATTTTTTGGATTTATTCTAAGACTAAGAATGCACACAAAAATATGAAACTGAATTTCTGAGTAAAGAAATGTGTTACTCAAGAAAAGACGTACATTTACAAATGAAACATAGTAACGTTATACACATAGAGAGTAACAATCATATTAATCAACAGTATACTCATAAGGCGTGTACAAATGCAGGGTGTTTATACGCCTATCATTGAGTTGAGTCTTATAGAAGAAGCGAGACTGATGCATTTGAGTGAGTAGTCTGTCCAACTTACTCACTCCGCAGCGTATGCCAACTAACGTCAATGTAAGGAAGCTTTACACTCACTTCAGAGTAACATACGGAATGTTTATTTTTCACACCGCTGGTGAGTATGCAGCTTAGACTTAAACACGTAATGGTGTAATTCAACTCACTGCATTTAAGTACAGTGAGTGTCCATTGCACTACTCGCGCAATGACTTGCCTCGAGTGATTCTACTCGAGGCTTACGAGTTGAACGACACATTGCGTGAGTAGTGCATCGAACACTCAGTGTACTTCTATGCAGTGAGTTGAATCCACTCGAGCTAACAAGTTGGACAACTCATTACGTGAGTCATGCATCGAACACTCACTGTACTTCTATGCAGTGAGTTGAATCCACTCGAGATAACAAGCTGGACAACTCATTACGTGAGTCATGCATCGAACACTCACTGTACTTCTTTGCAGTGAGTTGAATTCACTCGAGCTAACACGTTGGACAACTCATTACGTGAGTCATGCATCGAACACTCAGTGTACTTCTTTGCAGTGAGTTGAATCCGCTCGAGCTAACAAGTTGGACAACTCATTACATGAGTCATGCATCGAACACTCAGTGTACGTCTTTGCAGTGAGTTGAATCCGCTCGAGCTAACAAGTTGGACAACTCTTTACGTGAGTCATGCATCGAACACTCAGTGTACTTCTTTGCAGTGAGTTGAATTCACTCGAGCTAACACGTTGGACAACTCATTGCGCGATTAGTGCCTTGAACACTCACTGTACTTGTATAATTATACAGTGTGTTGAATTGGTCCTTGGATGCTGCAGCTAGAAAGAAAGTCACAGGTAAGTGGTATATTTTGCTTTAGTCCTGTTGTTATTACTTAGTCTAGATCTATCTAAGTAACTGAAAAATAAATATGGTTGATCGGCTACATATACAC
>JZLH01S0036644.1:60273-72128 GCA_001188425.1 Eucidaris tribuloides
GTTTTGTTCAATTTGCTTGTTTTGATCTCGAGATATCTTGTAAAGAACAAAACGGTGGAATCACAACTGTGGCACTTTTACGGGAAGAGGTCCTGATGCCATTGTTGACTGTAGTAAAAGTGGCACATTTGTGATTTTACCTTTTCGTGTTAAACTAAGCATATAGGATTAAAACAAGCAAATTGAACAGAACAAACGGCACTTGAAAGCTCAGACTATGCCCTTGATGATAATGTAAGCATGACGTCACAAAAATGTTTTTATTATTACCAAAGAGGGCGCTTTTGACTTGCACAATTATTTTGAGACACACTGTATATTCATAAAATAATCACATTTTCACGATAATCATGTATGCTACTTCTTTAAGATTTTTTTATGATTGGACGTTTGTATTTGCATGTCCATCAAATTTTCAAATCAAGCTAGCTGAAAAAAATCTCATTTTAAGTTACCAAGTGGAAAAAAAACATACTGACGATACATACACAGTGACTTCTCAAAAAGATATTGTGGTTTGAGGGGTAAACAATATCTGAACTAATTATTCCTCTCTTAGCTTGGTTAATTGCACATGCTGACAAATTTGAGACGTACCATACATAGTTAGCGTAAAACGACCATTCAAAGAGACGCTTAGAGACATAGCATATTTAACTAGCGTGAAAATGAGATTATTTTATGAATATGTAGAAACAAACTGCTAGTCAGAGGTCGGGGGTCACGTAATGGCCCACCCTTCTACTTTCTGATTCAGGTCTACTATGTATCCCACCAGCAGTTCCCCCAAAATGCCAATTTTTGTCGTATCTGGAATGCCAGTTTGGAATTAAAAAAAAAATCAGAAGAATTTCAAAATCTATACTTGCAATAGTATCATGTAGAAGCAGTGATGCTGTGTGAGCATAAAAGGAAAAGAAAAAAAAACAAGAAAATAAACACAGAATATACTCCGGGTGGCAATGTAGAGGTAAATTTTGCTTTCATATCAAAAGTAATGCATCAGATTTGAATTGATGCTTTGTCGTGAAAGCTCCTGTTGATTGTAATGTAGCCATCTAAATATGAATGAACAATGCCCTAATAAAAGAATAACGATGTGATCATGCACTGACTCATTTTCATTTTGAGAAATTTAATATCTTACATTCGTTTTATTTTGCAAACACAAATAGTTGTTTCATTGGTTTCGTTTAATAGCGTAGTTGGTATATTTGCATGCTTGGGGATAATATGTTGGACACATCGAGTTTTCATTTCATGTTGGAATGGCATTTTTCATTTGTCGACAGTATAAACTGTATGTCTTTTTTTTTCGAATTAAGACAGATAATAAAAATGTCACGTAGACAGTTATGTGATCCCACAACCCCCCTAAAAAAATGTGTTAAAAGATTTGCCAATATTATTACGATCTAGAAGGGCAATTACGCTCTAATGTCTTATTGATAAAGGCTGATCTGTGGAACTACAAACAACTTAAACAGGATTTGTTAATATGTATGATTAGAAAGAATTGATCTTCTCTAAGATTGGTTTTGACGTATTCTTTGTGTATTCTTTGCTATTGATAGGTGTGTATGATAATGAATGTTCAAGTACTTATTGTTGGTTGGGGTGTTTCTTTTTTCGAACACCCTAGTATACACGTAAGTTCGCGGCGTGGTGTCTTCTTTCTGGGACAGCTTCAAAGAAACATATTGGCATTTTTTGTTTGTTGGAAGTCTTTCTAAACCATCAAAATCGTTTGACACCAAATATGAAATCGAATTACGATGCTAGTGTGAATTAACACCCCACCCCTATAGGGACGCGAAAAATGTTAATTTTTTTTTTTGGTTCCAGCCCCTCTGTCGTGGGTGCACCTGTATTTGATAATCTCTCCGCCTTGGAGAAGAAATGAGAAATTATAATCATTGATTTCTTTTCAAATAATTTGTTATTTTCCAATAATAAACTTCATTAGGACATCATTACAGAAAGACCCCTTCAACTCAAAATGCATGCGTTATAGTGTATGTTGCAATACTTTTGAGTAGGGCGGGTAATAATAATAATAATAATAATAATAATAATAATAATAATAATAATAATAATAATAATAATAATAAAAAATAATAATGGTAATGATATCAATATCAATAATAATACAGATAATTATCATGATCAGAAGAAGAACAACAACTACAACCACTATGGCACGTACTTCACTTCAGCTTGTAGATATGCAATGGCACATGAATTTCTAAAAGGCGTAATGCGTAGTCCATGCCGGTCTTCAGGGTGTAAATATTAATTGTCTTTAAACCAAAAGAGAGAGAAAAAAAACTTGATTATACTCACTTTTGAAGCAGCCGAATATTTTGTATTGGCCTATATTGCAGAAGTACAGGTCGTGCCGATCTGGAGAGTGTTATTAAGGATTTCATGTGCAAACAGAGAAAGGGAACATGCTGAATATCATCTTCGATCTGTCGCTGTTTTGTACAGTTGAATATTGTGCCTCTTACGCAAAAAAAGAAAAGACAAAAGAGATAGGGGTGTCAAAGTTAATACAATTCAATTTCAATTTAATTCAGTTTCAATTCAATTTATTTATTCAACACTTCCATAAAAAGTTACAAGTCACAAAATAACACATACAAAATTGAACATAACGAATGTAAAAAACAACAACAACAAATCATATCGGAAATAACAAAATGAAAGTGTAAGGTACCAGCAGGAAGGTGCAAGTCCTTATATAAAACTGGTACCCATAATATCAATTAACAATGATTTGTATTAATTACATGATTAAATTAAAGAAATATGGCACACTTATAATCACGCACACTAACACACACACACACACACACACACACAAACTCACACAAACATACAAACAGGGAGAAGCTGTATTATTGCACTATATAATATAGTAGTAATAAATGTTTGTACCTCCTTTTGAAAATATTCAGAGAAGGGCTTTGTCTGATTGAAGATGGCAAGTTATTCCATACCACAGGACCAGTAAAATAAATAGATTTATGAAAAGTAGAAGTTCTAGTTGGAGGTAAATGAAAATTTAAAGAATTTCTTGTCTGGTGTTTATGCACCTGTATGTTCAAATCAAAATGACTCAAAACAGATGTGGGAAGTAGTTTTTTTTATAACATAGATACATAAATATTGCACATTGGAAGTTATACAGGTCATATACATTTAATGTTTTAAGAGAGGAAAATATTGGTTTAGTATGAGCAAGGTATTCACTATGACTAACTATTCTAACTGCTCTGTTTTGTAAAGTGAGTATCCTGTTCATATTAAATTTAGAGCAGTTAGCCTAGGCGATAATACAATAATTCAAATATGGCAAGAATAAAGTATTATAAAGCATCATAAGAATATTTATAGGAAACATTTTCATTTTGTATAAATACGAGAAATGTTTGCTCCATAGGTGCATACTATGATGTCCACATGCTATATTCTACGTCTAGTTTAATCATCAAAATGTTTTTAACGGAGAGATCACCACTCTTTAAATTGCAACGCTATCTGTGATCTATTTTGGACACTTATACTCCATTTTTTGCAGCGCGTTTGGTTGGCGGGAGTACTGCCCGTGAGGGCAGAGTGGAGATCTATACCAACGGTAGCTGGGGTACGGTGTGTGATGATTCCTGGGACATCACTGACGGCGATGTCGTCTGTCGCGAGCTGGGATACAGCGGTGCAGAGCAGACGTTTATACTTGCTCATTTTGGACAAGGGATTGGGCCTATCGTGCGTGGTAGGCTTGCTTGTACTGGTTCAGAATCCAGCCTTGACACGTGTCCATCAGGTTATAGCACTGACTGCGGACATCGTGAGGATGCTGGAGTCGAATGCCAAAAACCATGTAGGTTATTATTTTCAATTTACATACCATTTATTTTAAAGGCCCACTGTCATGACAGTTTTAGAAACGCCCTCTTTTGACTAAAATCATAGAAAGGCTGTACTTATGACACCCATAATGCAACGGACACAGCCATGACAGTGTGGAAAAAAATACAGTATTTGTTTTCCTCCCACATTCTGTATACTATAGCATTGCAACAGTCCATGTTCGTGAATATGTGCCTGTATTCCAGGACAGGTTGACATCCTCTCTGTGGTTGAGTTGACCCATGACAGTGGACCTTTAATATTCTTTCGTTTTATTTTGTAGTTAATTTCACCCCGGAAGTGCATGATTTGATTTGACTTAATGCCTTGCTCGTACAGGCCTATGGGGGACTGTCAAGATGGCAGGTACTAATGAAGGCCCTCCACTGGCTGGCTTGGATCTGTAATGTCATTGCGCTGCTCTCTTTGAGACGGCCCTTCCATCTCTTGCGTGGGCGTCCTCTACGTCGAATTCCTTGAATTAGTGCAATATCAAAAAAAAGTGTGTTTCATCAAAAAAAAGGCATTGGGTTTCATGCTAATTTAACATATCCAAAATAAACTGATAGAATGATATTTTTTCCAATTTTTTGGACCCTCCGATAGGCCATTTTAAATCAGTCCTTGAAAACATAGTTTGAGTACATGTATAAAAGAATAAAGTACAATACAGCAAAATACATTACACATACTGAATGCCAACAATTATAAACGTATAAACAACATAGCATAAATATATTTGTATAGGAAATATACAGTATACAATACCACCATAAAACAACATGATTGAAATCGGTTTGGGAATTTCAATCAAAATATATCAAATAGTCAAAATTCTCTCAAAATTTATCAATTTTTTCTTAAATTTGTCAGTTTTGTTCGCAAGTATATTTAATTGCCTTTCATTTGCATAACAATTCCTGATATATTGCTTAATTGCCAGAAAAGATGGTAAAAATTTTTGTATTCGAGCAGAATATAATTGTTGTTTGGTCCAAATTATTACACAATTCAAAGCATCATTTCGTTTTTCTATGAACCCCAACAAGACGTGTACTAAAGACAGTTCTATTCTACAACGTGTTACAGTGTGTAACCAATCTGTCAGACGACTCCAAATCAATTTTGTCACATTACACGAGTAGAAAAAATGCACTATATCTTCTTCATCTCTTCCACAAAAAGAACATTTCTTATCATGAATTATTTTAAACCTTACAAGATCCTAATTTAAATATAATATCCTATTTATTAGTCTGTACTGATAATGCCTTACTGTTGTTTGCAATGCACATCGAAACAACGCACTAAAATAATATTGCATAACTTTATCAAATAATAAACCATCTGCGTGCCATCTATTACATAACACATTCAAATGATCGTCCCTTTCTTTTAACATGATTTGATAAATATGTCTACACCCTTTTTTTTCTTTCAACAAGTTTGTAACATATGCAGGGCATAAAGGTTCATCTAATTTCATATTACAACTTCTAACTTAGATTTATATTTGCATTTAATCATTTGACAAAGTGTCAAATAATGAAGGAAATTTATCTTAATTAAAAACCCTTTTTCACAATCTTCTCTCACTAAAAAATTTTCCCTGATCATCTAATAAATCATTTATAAAACGAATACCTTTATCCCACCATTCTTTTAGAAATATACCTTTTCCTCCAACTTTCACATCAGAATTATACCATAGAGGAGTAGCTTGCCAAAAGAGTGCTGTACACTGAACATGGCGAACGAAATAAGCAAGCGTTTGGAAAACTTCCCTCCAAAAACAATTTCTTACAGTAGATGATAATTTAGTGAAATATATATCACCTTTTCCCCACTCTAAAGATGTTAATGGTCGTAAAAAAAGCATACATTAGATTAGTAACTTCTTCACATGAATTCAACAGTATTCTTCTTATCCAGGTCAGTTTCAAAGCTCTAGAAAAATGTACAACATCAACATCTTCAGTCCACCATTTTCATAAGTACAAACGATTTGTTTCCTACTTATTTTATCAGGTTTCCCATTCCATATGAATTTGAAGAAAGAGACATTTATTTCTTTTAAAAGATGTTCAGATGGGTTTGGAATAGAAAAAAAACAAATGGCTGAATTGAGAAACAAGCTAGAATCACTCGACCAAAACAAAAATGTTACGTTTGGACCAAGATATCATTTGTCTTTTCATTTTATCAAATATTCTATCATAGTTCAGATCCAGAAGCCTTTTTAGATTAATACAAAAATCTACTCCCAGATACCTTATAAATTTCGCGTTAACCAATGTCATATCAGTCCCGTTTACATAATGTAAATCTATTTTTACAGTTTTTTTTCAAGGATCCGATACACAGTATCTGTGTTTTTGTAATATTAACATTTAAACCTGTATACTTAGAGAAAAAATCCAATAATTGGCCCCATAATTAAAGAAATGTAGTACATTCCACAGGAAATCACGTGACACACAATCGAATGCCTTTTCGAAGTCTATAAATAATAGTATCCCAGGAATATCTTTATAATCTGCATAAGAAATTATGTCGTAAATTATTCTGATATTCTCTCCGTTGTATCTACCGGGCAAAAAACCTTTCTGATCTTTATGTATCTTTTCTTCTGACAGTGGTTTTATTCTATTTGCAATGCAATTTGAAAGAATCTTATAATAAACATTAAGCAAAGATATAGGACGCCAGTTTTTAAGTAAATTCCTAGGTTTGTTTCCTTTAGGTAATATAGTTATAATACCTATACTTTGATAGTATGAAAATTTTCCGCAGATTATGCTGCATTTAAACTCCTCATTAAATAGGTTCCAATATCATTAAGAAAAAACTTGAAAAACTCTGCAGTAAACCCATCCGGTCCAGGTGATTTATTAAGTTTTAAGTTATACACAACTTTACAAATTTCTTCAAAAGAAATTTCACTGCCCAGCTCCTCTGCTTTTTCATCTGAAATTCTATTGTAATCTATTTCTTTTAAAGATTGTGTCATTGATTTGCACGTCAGAAAACATCTAAGTGAATGAAATCAGCTGAAATCATATCCAATGTGAAGATTAATATAAATAAACACCTCTCATAGAGACTTGGGGTAAAATGTTGAGAAACTTCATCTTTTCACATTACCAGAAGCATTTAAAAAATCAGCGACGTCAAACGGCACGTGCCGGTTCCAAAATTGTCCGATCAAGCCGTTAGCATTCTCTTAGTAACATATTTTCCTTCTTCCTTTTTAACTTTTCCCTCCTTTTCGTTTCCAAATCTTCTTTCAAAGATTTTATTTGCTCTAGAAAATCACCTTTATTACTACCGCTCAAATTTAGCTTCAATTCTAATTGCTTGATCTTACCCTGTAGTTGTTTTTCTATTTTATCATTTTCATTTTTCTTTCTAGCTCCATATAATATCGTACAAGCTCTCAATTCTATTGAAAGAATTTCAAAAAATACTTCATCACTGAGAATAAATCTACAACTGTTTTTGTCTATGTCGTCAAACCTTACATCCTTGTGTTCATTTTTGTCAATATAGTTTAAAGTAGTTTCTTTTATTTTATCCTTTACATTTTGTACATATTCAATATCATTTAAGAGTGAATTATTAAACTTCCAATATTGGTGTCTATTTTGACTAGTTCCTAGCACAAGTTCTAAACTAATCATTTCATGATCAGATCTATAGCTGTAATGAATGTCACAATCCGATACTAACGAAAATAACTGGTTAGATATCAAAAAGTAATCCAGTCGTCCTTGTTTCAAAGGGCTGGGTTGTCTCCAGGTAAACTGTTTTAAGTCCGGATAGGTACAACGCCACGGATCAATTAAATTAAAACTATTTTTCATTTCTACAACTTTTCGCTTTGAATTTCTATTATTCAATCTAATGTAATTAAAAGAATCCAATTCGAAATCTTGTACTAAGTTCCAATCCCCACACATAATAACAACAGGGTCATTCAGTTCCAAGATGATATTCTCCAATTCTTGAAAAAAGGAGGGACGGTCATCATTTGGAGCATAAAGTTCAATTAAAGAAAACTCAAACTGCCCAAAACTCAGGCTTATAGCAATGTAGTTACCATTTTTGTCACATTTTTGTTTTTTTTACTTCGAATTGAATATTTGTGTCGAACAGTATCGCCACTCCTCGAGCATTGGAGCATTTGTTTGCAAAAAAAAACAAATCCCACCCCATTCTTTCTTAACAACAGATTCTATCTCAGGCACAAAGTGGGTATCTTGTAAACAACAAATGTTAGCACGTTTTTCAGTTAAGAAATTAAGTACATCTTTTCTTTTTCGGGAGCTTCCCAAACCTCTATAATTCATGGAAATAATCTTCAACTTACTATGCATTGACAACGAATAATCGTTTTATACATACGCCAACGGAGGTAGTTTTTGACATAATACAGAACCTGAACAATACAAAACACCAAACACTGACAAACAAGCAAACAGCACAGATAAACAAACAGACAAGACAACATTGAACCTAACATCGTGAATGTTAGAATGATATTGAATGATTTAACTGAAGAATGTCAGTAATAGTGTAATATTCAGAAAGAACGAGAAACGCACTATATCATCTTTAATAGACTGATAACAGCTGAATGTTGTGTAACCAATGAAACAGGGGGCTGGGTTTAATTTAAAACGAAAGGTTTTTGCTTAAAATATATAAATTAAATACCAAATAATTACGGTGTGAATTCTGGATATCAGTTAATTAACACACATATCACTGCCGTATAACACCAAAGTGCTAGAATGCAAAAGAAATGCAAAGAAATGGAACAAAATGAGAACCACACAAGGAGCTATGGAAAGGAGAATGCTCAATATATTTGACATTACGCGACAAAGTGAAACACACCGACATACAACAGAAAGCAAAGGTCATAGATATTACAGTAAAAAATAATGAGATGAAATGGAGATGTGCACGACATTTATCTAGAACTCAAGACAACCGATGGACTAAGAAACTGGCAGAATGGTAACCAAGAACAGGCAAGAGAAGAAGAGGTCGACAAAAGAGGAGATGAAGAGATGAAATATCAACATACACAGACACAGCAACGTGGAATAGAATGAGAGCAAATGGAAGCGAATGGAAAGTGATTGAGAAGGGCTTCATCCAACAATGCTCGAACAATACATGATGATGATGATGATGATGATGATGATGATGATTATGATGTTAGAATGCAACAAAATTTAATCAAATAGTAATAACACTCTTTGTATTTAATTAAACACCAATTTCGCAGTGCGTTTGGCCGGTGGAAGAAATGGTCGTGAGGGTAGAGTGGAGATCTACCACAATGGTACCTGGGGTACGGTATGTGATGATTCCTGGAACATCACTGATGGCGATGTTGTCTGTCGTGAGCTGGGATACAGCGGTGCTGAGGAGACATTTTCGAATGCCCGTTTCGGACAGGGAACCGGACCTATCCTGTTGGATGACGTGGCGTGTACTGGATCCGAATCTATAGTCTTGTCGCTTGTCCAAGTAGAGAATTCGGAACTCATAACTGCGTACACGACGAAGATGCCGGTGTCAGGTGTTTGGAACCACCTGCAAGAGGTGAGATTGTTTAATGCAGGGTTTCCAGTTTGGGTGTTTTTGACATCGTTTGGAATGGAAGAATTCAAAGTGCACGCCAAACGGCCTTTTTGGCGTTATTTTGGCCTTTTTAATGGCATACTTTAAAAATCATAATAAAACCCGATTTTTCGGGGATTTTCAGTAAAACATGTGCCACAAGGATCCAAAAGTAGAGTGCGCATGACGCATGTACTTCACGTGCAAAATTTGGCTGCACGTAAACCACGGCACTCAAAGTTTCGGTTGCGGCGGAGGTTTCAAAGGTACTACGAATTGAGTACAACGTAATTCCTAACCACATCTGGGGTATATGATGCTGCTCATAAAATGCGTCAAATACGAATTTGGGGTTTTATCACTGAATTTGGCATGTAATTCGGCGTTTTGAGAATCGGAAAATCTGGCAACCCTGGTTCAATGTTTCTACATATCATTTGTGTGCTCGTGTGAAGTTTAAATAGAGGCTTGCCCTTATTTCCAACTCCAGCGCAGAGGTGCCCCCATGGTTTTTGACTAACAACCGCTCATATTATAGGCCAAGTGTGGTTTTGGTAAATGGTAAAAGTAAATACCCCGAAAAATTGTTGCTCTGAAAATCTTCCACTTTTTATGCCTCCGCAACGAAGTTGCCGGAGGCATCATGTTTTCGGGTTGTCCGTCCGTCCGTCCGTCCGTCCTTCCGTCCGTCCGTCCGTCCGCCCGTCTGTCCGTCCGTTACCGGATCTCGTTACCGCGATAACTTAAGAACCGCTGATCGGATTTTCATGTAACTGGGATCAAGTATGTACTATGGGGCAACAATGAACTGGTTAGATTTTGGAGCTGAAAGGTCAAAGGTCAAAGGTCACCGGTCCTAAAATATGTCTGACGTGGGCTCGTTACCGCGATAACTTTTGAATGGAAAGTTGGATTTTGATGTAACTTGGGTGAAGTAAGTGTTATAATGTACCAATGAACTGATCATAGTTTGGGGTTTAAGGGTCAAAGGTCAAAGGTCACGAGGACCCATACTTGATATCCTTACCACGATAACTTGAGAACGGCTTATCGAATATTGATGTAATTTGGGTAAAGTATGTATTATGGGGCATAGATGAGATTTCAGAGTTGAACGGTCAAAGGTTACGATGTCCCGTACATTCAAAGTTTGGAATTGGACGGGGGTGCGGAGGCATACCCCATCGGCTGCGCGCAGCCGAATTGCTCTAGTTTTTTTAAGAAACTACGTGTACTTAAAATGTTCCATTTCCCATAGGTTATGTACATACCGATAACTGCTCTCCGATAATGTAAACATCACAATTTGTCACTCTTTTCAGAAAGTTTGATGTTGTTGTTTTGATGTTTGGGATGATAATGATATACTTTGTGAAAGATTGACAACAAATTGTCTAAACTATATTTGTGTTTTAAAAATACTATTCTAAAAATTTAGGTACAATTTGAAAGAAAAAACACCTTTGATATCTGAACTACACAATAGTACTAGGTGTTAATAATAAGATTTGTTAAGTTTGGTATTCAATTACACAAAAACTATACACCAGATTATCCTCGCATTGAGTATACTTCAGTGCTGCTGAATAGTGAACATTTTTGGTGGAGGTAGTGTGAATAAGATATCAGTATTCAGTTTTATATAATTTATGCTTATTTAAAAAGTAAGGGTTCAGATTTTGCTCAATATCCAGTCCCTTGTACAAAATTGAAACTGTACAAAAATCAAATGCTGTGTGTGAGAGTGTGTGTCTACCGTAGTCCCCACAGAATATCAATAGACAATGACTGTGGATAGTGAATAAAGACTAGCAGTCGCCAGGCTACTTATTTAAGAATATTAGTAAAGCATTTATCTACTCTGGACCCAGATGAGAAACTGGCATACCAGAGTTTGCAATGTGCGCTATATTTAAAGGCCTAAAAAAAATTGTTGTATTTGAGTAACGGCTCACTGAATATTTGTCTTTTTTAATGGGCTACTATCAGCCCCACTTAGTATAATTGTGTGATACGTATGTGCCGCGGTTGAGACCCCCTTTTTCAGCCCACATTTCCGTTCCAGAGCATCTCAATTTCAGAAGGCACAGAAAATTTTGGATTTTTTCAGTTCCAGAGACCCCCAAATTTGCAGTTTCGCTTCTGATTTTTTTGCTCGGCCGTGCCGCTTCGCAGTTCCGGAGACCCCCATTTTTCGCTGAAGCCTGTTCCAGAGCCCCCGATTTTCGACTTCCGTGCGGCACAAGGTATCACATTGTTAGTCGAGTGCGGGCTATCAGCGCCCAATGCTTTCACTTTATGAACTA